>OENT01000198.1:141854-164738 GCA_900239685.1 Rotaria macrura
ACATAATTTCTAAGCTCATATTCTGAAAGAGCACAAAATTCTGCTTCTAATCCATAGGTTTCGACTCGTCTGAAATATGTTCGAGTTTACCAAAAATGAGCAAACATTTTGTGCGAAAACTTTCCAATCACCCGTTAGTACATAGGTTGATGTTGATGAACATGATTTTTGTTTAGAGACAAACAAAACATGATAGTCTATAGAAGAACAATATTTCATAGAGTTTCTTAACAGTGTTAACTTGAACGATACGACTTAGAGTGTTCTAAAGTAATACAAGTTCTTTGGCGAAATTTAATTAATGATTAGCAATAAATTACGTTGTTGTGATCATCATATGATCAATATTAATTGTCCGAAATAATTCGGAATACAATTATCAGTGTTGCTTATCATTTGTTAATGAATGCTGATGATATATTTCAAGAAGTTTTGAGATACTTGGTACAATCTTAAAATAATGAACCATGTGTTCAATAAAAAATAGACATGAGCAAGAAGCTGTAAGAAAAAACGATGTTTCTCACAGAGTACAATGTGTCTGCTAATTTATTACGAATACTGTCGAACTCCTTGTGATTTCACTGAAAACGTATTCAGAAATTTCTTCGAATTATTTGCAAACTGTTAACTATGTTAAGTTTTCTGTTCTGTTTGTCAAATAAATACATAAAAAGAGCAATGGTGACTTTCTGAATTTTATAAGATCTCATCAAAGTGTTAAAAATCGGTATATATCACTCTCACACAATTCTTTCAAACATTTATAGTAAAACCTTCCGAATGATCGAACATAGTTTTAGTGAGATCACAATAAGTTTATTTAGAGAAAATCGATTTCTTTTCCTAATAGGTGACACGTAACTAGCTTAGATTTATCACCTTTGTTAGCTACTATTAGCTACGACACGTTTGTAATATCACATGATAATTGAGATTATTATACTCGACACTGAGTTTTTGACAATAAAAAAATAAACAGAAGGACACTCGCACAAGATAACTATGACTTGTTGTAAAGTATATCAAAACGTTTCTTATTCTCGTGATTTACAACAGAAACATAATATCTGTTCTAAGCATCTTGACTTCTTACAACAAGCTCATATGCTACGTAGTTAAATCAATATTCATACATATGAATAATGATATTAAACTATTGTCGCTGAATCACGTAGCTATAAGAAATGTTATAGAACGAATCCGAACAAGACATATACAAAGATTATGATATCAATAGATAAACAGATATACCATTTCAATATTAACTGACTATCGATCATCCTCATAGAGTACTTAGAACTGTTTTTAATATTTGACTCGTTTCGAATTATTATTACACAATGATGAAAAACCTCATATAATTGCCATATGGTATCTACAAACATTTTTTCGTAGGGAGAAATAAAAATGTCTTAACTAAGCAGAATATATATGATTGCATTCTATTAGGCTTTATTGTAATCCAGCAGATTCTTATCTACGTCGATCAACACAAACAGTGTTTTATTTATTATTGAAATGTCTTAATGAACGATTAGCACCAGTAATGCCATATCTTGCACAAGAATTACATAATGAATTAAGTTGGATAGGTTAGAATACGAATATATTTGTTTTTCTTTCTAAATCTTCTCATTCCGTCTTTTTCTTTATTTTAGAAAATCGAGAAATAAAAAACAATGATATATTTGAAAATAAGTTTACTGTTTTGGATAGACAATCCAATGAGATTCCACCGGAGCTTACAACGGCAATGTCGATTCTATTACATTTACGTGATACATACCATGGAATTCTGCAAAGTCGACGGTCGATTCTATTTGATATTGTACTCTATCTAAGTGATAAAGCTAAAACACAGGTTTAAATCATTGAAAAGAAAACATCAATAAATGTTTTTTCGTTTTGTTTAGTTTAAACAAGTTCAAGATGTTCTTGAAAAACATCCATCAGTAAGTTTCATCATTTTACAATTATCTCAGAAATCTTTTCACTATATTTTTAAAATTTTTAAAAATTCACAGTACGCTGTAGTAACTCATGACAGTACGTGTTGATCTTTAAACTTGTTATGATTGAATATGTATTTCGAAATTGAATGAATGGTCAAAAACCAAGATGTTGGAGGGTCCTAATCTAAAATACAATGCGATGAAAAAGACTTCCTACAAATGTCGAATTGTCTTACACCATCTTACTAACTTACAAACCAATCAATTCCTTATCATTGGAAAAGTAAAATCTGAACTGTAAATCTTGTATGAAAAATATTTTCCCAAAGGATTCGGAGAAGGAGAAAACGGTTAAAAAAATCGAATAGCATAATTTTCTATGAGCTTTTTTTTAATCCGAAGAAAAATAAGTAAACACGTTAAATGATGATATTAATAGCATNGGAATATTCGATGTAATACATGTTAGTGTATTTTTTATTCCAGTTTGATACAACAACAATATCGCAAGAACTTTTTAGAGATGTTTGGTATTTGACTTGATCCCCTTTCTCAGATTTGTTTCGAGAAGTAGTCTGGTACAAAATTTTTAGTTTAAACTTTCGTCTTTGATTGGTTCGGAACTCGACAAGACGGTCTCAGTGAATGTGAAATATGTGCAAAAATGTTTGTATCGTATTCTTTTTGAATGAAAACATGACTGATGTATTTCAAGTCAGGCACGGCACAAACCATTGACTAACAGAAAGAAGTAGCTTGACAAAACATGAACTTCTGTAGTGAGATCTTTAGAAAAACTGAATTTCTATCCTTTCATCTCCACGTTAACTTTTGTTGCTATCATCTTTGAGCATTCTCTTGAGATTTTTAAGGTAAATTGAGAACCATGCATTCGACTGATCTTGAATCCTCACATTATTACAGGAACATCTTCGTTTGGAATGAGTATCAAAAAAACAAACAACTATCACATCGGTCAGTTTTTCTGCCTATGCGTCATAGTAAACAATTGATTGATCGATAAGAATCGTATCGTTTAAAGTGATTGTTGTTTTTTGAAACGTATCCGTGGAAAGTACAATACAAGCGTCTGTCCCTATTTTTATGTGTCGTTTTATTCTCTCCTCTTCTTTGTCTCTTTTCCTTCTGCTCTATCTTCTATTCATATGGCCCTTCTCCTTTGCCTTCCAGATAATTATGTTAATCGTTCTAATTATTATTTTAATACCATTACAAGCGTGTATCAATAGTGGTCGTCGTAATTCTATCATTGCTAATCTATGAAATGTTTTGCATTTATGATTTTGCGCCTAGCTTGAATTCCTTTATTCTTTTTCAATTTTTACCTATCATCATGGTAAGCGCTTCCGAGTGTAACATCGCCCTGCAAAATAAAAAACAAAGAAAAGTAGTAACTCTCTTAGTAAATTCTTCGTTTTACGATTGTTATATAATGAAATTTTGAACTATTTCGATTTTTCATTTTAAAGAACAATTCCATACGAATGCTACAGAGATTTCAATAAGAAATCAATTGAATGTCACAAGCGAGCATCTCTATTAATTAATCAATCCAAAAAGAATTCAATAAAAGTCTTCCGATTTTCGAATGACTACAAACAGAAATCGAAATAGCTTTTAATGATTATATTCTGACACAGAATTGTTGACGTACTATTTAAAAAAAGTTGACTTTTAGTGAGAGAATCACGTTTGAGTTTCAACAAGAACTTCTTTCATTTGTGTCCGATTACATAGTATGTCTCCTATGGCAAATGTTCTCAATTGAAAATGCAGTATTTTTCATTTGATTTTGATCTTTTTCTATGATCTAGACAGTCAAAGTTGAATTCTGGCAACCCCTAGAAGAACTTTTACAATGTTCTCGTGTTCAACAACGACCATTATCTGATCTAGAAAATCATCTGATCGAAGAAAACATTTCATGTGTCGATTTACCGTTGTTAGGTATGTTTAATAATGGTGAAGATCTAAAATTCGTAGGATGAATCGATTTCATATCATTTATTTTAGATGACAAATTTAATTATGTAATGAAAATTCACTATAATACTTTGCATAATTGTCCTCGTTGTCGTTTACAAACATCTGAAAATGAAAATCAACTATGTGCTCGATGTTTTTCTTACACACAAAAACCATAGGATTGAGTATTTTGTATTGATTTGATTTTTATTGTTTTCAGATATGTTTTTGAAAACTAAAAAGTAAATACGATAATGGCATTATCATTTTCTACCACTAATAAATTTCTATTAAACAATCAATTGATATTAAGATCAGGTTAATATTATTTCAATTTTTTTTATATTAGAGATCCTGCTTATCATTAAAGAATTTTTATAGAATGACGTGTGAAAATTTTCAAAATTCTCAGATAACATAGGCATCGATGGAACACCTAAGATTGTTATTGAATCGAAATGCTCACATGCTATCGTTCATAAGCATAGACCAGAATTTCAATAATAGAGGAGAGGCTTCGATGTTCGCTTCAGCGACTGTGAGATGCTATATTTCATCAAGTTGAACATGCATTCAAATAAAAATGAGATACAAAAAAAAATAAATGTCTTCATTCAGAAACATTTAGGTATACTTGTCTCAAATGAAAAAGTTGATTAATAGGTTTTTTTCTCTGATTCTTCTAATTTGTGAACACCGATTTCTTCTAGAACCATTGACTTTTTAGAAACGAGGATTCTTGAGTCTCAAAAAGAGAAACTGTTGATTGATAGTATGTTAAGTTATATCACAAGCGAAAATGTATGAAAACATGTTGGTTCATGCAAATTGTTTCTTGTCTAATTTGCTTTTATTTTCTAGTTTTAATATCATCGATTCGATATAAACAACGTGGACATATTGCTGATCATCTAGTAGAACATCATCGACAGTCACCATTAGGTAAATTAAAGGCTGGTGCAGCTGTTGGTGCTTCTCCACCGAAAAATGATCGGGAAAAAAATCTTCCTAAGACACCACATGATTTTAAGTAAATCGAATTCATTGTTTATTGAATATGTATCGTTCATTTCATCATGATTGATAGATATGTTTATCCTGATTTTTTACCTAACCCAATACCTTATTTACGTGATCGAATACTGGAAAAACTTGAACGAAAAGATATGTTTCGTCGAAGACAACAAATCGATATACCAGAATTTTATGTTGGTTAGTATTAGATAAAGATATTTTTCAAATGAATGGACATCTGTTTTCTTGTTGTTTCGTATTTGATAGGCAGTGTCCTTGCTGTAACATCAGCTGATCCATATGCACCTAATCGACGCCATAGATTCGTTGGCATATGTATCCAACGTGAAAGACATGGACTTAAACATCAATTTACTCTTCGAAATATTGTTGATGAACTTGGTATAACTTTCATTACTTTGTCTCTCTCTGTCTCTCTCTTTCTCTGTTCATATTTCTATTCTATAGTCTATTTATTATTTAAGGTGTTGAAATTTGTTATGAATTATATAACCCAACGATAACAAAAATTGAAGTACTCAAACTTGAACGACGTCTCGATGATAATCTTGCTTATTTACGTGATGCATCACCTGAATATTGTACATTTCCATTTGACATGGAACCTGTAAAACTGCCGCCTGGCTCTGGAGTACCATTGAATACTATTCAAGTAGGATTTGTTTACTGTTAGTTGTTATAAGAACAGAACTAATCGTCTAATATTAGGTACCGATAACTAGTAATCATTGGCAATATAAATGGGAACGTCATGAGTTAAAAGGTGTCCTTTTACCATCATTACCACGAAGTGTACGAAAAGCAGCCAAACGTTATAGCGAACCATGGCGTCAATGGGATATAATGAGACAGTATCGAACTGAAATTCATGATGATGACAAAGCTGAAATTTACGATGATATTGAAAAACACAAAGAAGATTTGGCACAGTATCGTATCGATAGTAAAGAGAACGTTAAGATTACACGTGCACGACCAAAAGCAGCTGGAAGAAAAGCAATTTTAGACGATTCAAATTCGTCAAGTCGTCCGAATGCTTCGACTTCAAAATGATGATGATAGATGTTACTCTTTCTTCTTCATTTTTTCTATGTTGAATTGGCTAAAGAAAGATTCACGATTGTTTTCGTTTTCGAAAAATTATTGATTTAAACGAATAAACATAAAAGGTCAAATAAATCGACGAATCTTCGGAGAACTAATAATTTCATATCAATTAATTGATTCATATTTCTCGTAGGAGATGATCGATTTGTAATAGAAGAAAAGAATCAAAATTTTCATAATGTAATGAATAGTGTGTGTGTGTGTGTGTGTGCGTATAATTATTCGTCGTTCAACAGAAAATTAACTTTTCTATTTATACGGTCGAAGTAGAAAACTTCAATTAGACGATATATTTTCTGTAACGAAAAACTATGGAAGACCATAGTTTCATATCACAAAAGATTTAAAAAAAAATATTCAATGGATATAATTTTACGTAGGGATTACATCATTCAACACGAGCCAATGATCTAGTACATGGTAATAGGATCGTGTTGTAACGGAACAAAAGTTTTGCTAACGATGCTCATCGAAGAGTACGAGAAAATATTTATGAGTATTAGCATACGTCGAAACTGTGTATGATGTCAATAATCATGGTGTTAAAAATTTTTTGAGTATTTTCTTTTTATATTTCACTTTCATCAAAAGTAGTATGTTGAACATGTCAATTTTTCTTTATATATACATGTCTATATGAACAGAAGTCTGCTCATTGATATTTAACATAGTAAATCTCTAAATTGAAATGTAGAATTCTTTTCTACGATTCGCAACTTAAATTCAAACTAATCAACACGATCTGATGATCGTAGAGAAGAAGAATCGAAAGCAATTAAGTAAATCGTTTATTACTAAATAGTATTCATAACAAATGAGAATATAAACAAAGATCAAAATAAACTGGATGGACTATTTTTCATTTCGATAGTAACTATTTTTATCTGCATAGATTAGTATTCAATACTATAGGGATGTTCTATTTTCCATTGCAAGTAAAAAGATAAATATATTCATAATGGGAATGATAATCATTTTGTTTTGCATTATTCATATTAGTTCTGTATAAATTGAATAAGTGAATTGAAACCATCAACATTCTCAGTTCGTGAGATTCATATTGCACATGCTAAGCAGTCATTCAATAGTTCTCAAAAACTTTAAAATGTATAAACAGCACTTATTTTAGTTAAAAATAACAATGACTAGTGAAAAACTTACAATGCACTCTAGAAAATTAGTGATGAAATTATTATCAACTAGATTCAAGGTTATTTCTTTGTTTTCTGCATTTCGAGTAAGTTATACAGCTGTTCTAAAAATTCATGCATGTAGATTAAAGAACAAGTATTAACCACTGTTTTAACAACTCGGAAAAAATTCAAAAATCTTAATCTAACCAGAAAGATCAACTTTGAAATAGTCGATCTTGATTACTCTAAAGGATGCCATCTCTATTGTAACAAAGTATTGAAAGTACTCCAAGTGTTTTATCACAATCAATAGCAACACTTTAATACTAAACTGTTGTATATTCTCATTGATTTTTCAAAATTGATGGTATATATCGAAACATGAAATTATCCTACTGTATGAAACTTGTCCAATTCATCAAATTTTAATTAAATTATTCACAACTTAATCTCTTTTTCAACTAGATCGATTCTCGTAACACTATACATAAAATCTCCTGAAAATCAACCAGCAATGTGTAAGTAATGTCAGGAGACAGCGAAATCGAATAACAAAACAATATTCATACGAGCACATTTCCACGTAGAGAAAATGCTTTCCCAAGTTGGCGAACATTATTCCGATGTTTTATTTTCTAAGATTTCTGCAACTATTGGGAAACATTTTCTTTGCAACCTCTTTATATGCATGTTTTTTTTTTGTTCCAGTAGGCATTTTTTCTCTTTCTGAAAAGAAAAAACAACTGGTCTCGACGGTATTACAATAAAATGTCATATCAAAGGCAAGTCTAATATAGAACTTAAACGGATGTCCGCTATCAAGCATACAATTTATAGTATAACTATCTATAGTTTCGGATTCCTTCGTTCTAATTGTTATATTTGAAGATGCTAATGCATGTTTGTACAGATGATGATGATGATGATCAGTTAGAATGACAGCTCTATATTAAGCATCAATATATATTCTTCATAAAGATAACCATCAGTAAAAAAGCATGAATAATTTGTTCGCCGAAAATTTGGAAAGTTACGAACTATCAAATATTTGATAAATCTAAGTATGATATTAACATGATTTAAAACGAACTTAAATATTTTTATGAGTTAGATAAAAGAGAATTGAAGATGTTGCCATTGTTCTTCAACAATGATTATAATAAGCACCTGAATCGTCAGAAATACAATCATAAAATATCCATATTCACATGGATAAATAACTTTCTTGTCCAATTCTTAACATAAATATCATTTTCAAATCTCTTTAGATTATTTCTGAGAAATAATAATACAACTATTCTTTAATTTTCACGTTACATACTAATAAAATATTGATGCGCATATACAATGATTCATTTCATGGCTCATTGCGACCCCTCTACTTATTATCTTAACCGATACAAATACTATCATCGACAATATATTCCTGCAATATAAACACCGACTTTTTATCGATTGATATGTATTTCATGTGACATTAAACTGATTATGAATATAAATCAATCGTATTATAGTGTGACACTCGTTTTATATAAAATCTCGAGTTTTTCCCTCATTCTATGAACGCCTCTCACAATATTTTTTTTTTCTATCGAATAATCATTAATCATGTGCTTATTTTGTTAGTCAATAATCGAGTCAGCCTCCTGGATTGTTAGTATTAAGGATGGTTGTATTTCATCATTCGATGTGAAACAGCGAGAATACAGTGATACAATAACAAAACTAAGGTAAATGCAAAACCAATTCGAATGCTTAATTTTCTTACGAAAATTTTTGTTTTGGATAATCAGCAAGTTTTACGGCAAGTCAGCAGCATACAATTTATATTTATATTTATACATATACACATATATGATACGTATTATCAGAAACAATCTCCTCTAGTCACGTGCATCTGTTGATAAAAGTAGAAAAATGTACGCAGCCGTAACAAAACAATATCTAATATTTATCACATGTATATTTACTAGAATTAGAAAATGTCGGAGGCAGAATCAGCTATGAAAACATCATCATCACCATCATCAACAACAACAGCGACGACGACGAAAACAACAGTAAAAAAAAAGTTTTTTATTAGCAGACTTGTTGATCAATTGCAGAAAACTTTGACTCGTTCAAATACCATTCCACGAACAAATCCAAAAGCTATCAATCGTATGTATTTTGCATCCTTTGTTTTTCTTCTTTCTCAAAATTAATTCTTTATATTTGTAAATGTTTAGCTTCGTCGATACCATCGATTTCTCTAACAACTCCTGATGGTGAAACAACTGCTGTTGAATAGAAGAAGAAAAAAAACATGTTTAAACATTGCATTTTGATACGAGCAACATTTTGAATTACGAAAATGTTTTGTAATATTTTATGACAAATATTTTGATGTAATAAATTTATCTATTTATACATAAACGGCTATTATTTATGATGAAAAAGACAAAAACATTTTGATATACAATATAAAAAAACTAACTACTGTTCCGAAGGATGGTTTCGATGATGAACTGTTACCAGTTATTTGGGTTATTAAACGACGTGATTTACTGCCACCAGGATCTTAAATAAAAAGAAAAGAACCCATGTAAAAAAAAACTGACAGCAAATATCATTCAATTACGAGTAAGACATACATTGATTAACAATAACATGAGCTGTTGCAGTCAATACTTGACCATATCGACATGTATATATTCCCGTATCAGTTTTTCGAGCTTTTCGTATGGTCAAAATTTCATAAAGGGTATCATCAACAAATGAATAGTTCGAAAGACTTTCAGCTATATTCAATATAGGATGATCATTTCGTGTCCATTGTACACGTAAGTTTCGTTCATCGAACGCATTTGTTGAACGTATACGACAAACAAGACGAATTACTTCATTGATATTTACATGTAAATCATTAGGTATTATATTGATACATGAATTAGCTAGAAAGAAGAATAAATAATTGATAGATGAAAATCTTCGTTCTTCTTTCTTTTCTGTTCAGATGAAATATCATACTTGCTATTGTCAAATTATAACTTGATCGAATTATATTTCCTCTTTTACATATATAATAACCTTGATCGTCTCGTCTTGCACCAACTATCTCAAGATGACGATCATTATTTAGTGTGCGTAGCATAAAACGTTGATCATCAATTAATTGTCGATCGCCTAGTATTAACGCTTGTGGATAAGCATTTTCATACAAACGAAACCACATCGCAGGCATCTTCTTATGAGAATCATAGAAAAAAAAACAACAATTCTATTAATAAGAAAATGCTTACTGTCGATGATGGTAATGATTGAACATCAGTATTTAGTTCAGTGCGACAAGCAAGTGATATTGTATCACCACAGTTAGCATTAATTACATGTGCATCTGGATAGTCATGATGAAAATCTGTCAAGTAATACATGGAACATGAGATGTTAGCAATTGATGTAGCGATCAAGAGAACTAATTGTATAAATGAGATGAATTTGTGTTTATATAGAAATTTCGAAACATAAATAATTAGCATACCTTTTAGAAAAAACATTTTAGTTGATCCATAGTTTCTTGAATACTTTTACGCTTGTCATTGATGAAATTCACCATATTTCACCATGTATATGTATATGTATATCTGAAATCGTGTGTATGTTATTGTTCTGTTCTATTTTTAATGTCTCACCTCTTGAATATTAACTGAGCGTGTATATTTATGAGTTTTCATCCATTATTTTTATGACAACAAGTTTATGTAACATGACTAACAAGGATTATATATTGTGACTGCATATATTAAAAGAATTCAAACAAACTACTTATACGTCTATGTCCTACATGTCAAACTAAAAATGATATTATTTCATCAGTACGTTCTAGATCGATGAATGAATTAGCTTTATATATTGCTTGAGGCAATGTTAGTTTCTCGATTCATACAAGAATTTGTGTAAGATAGCTTATGATATCAAACAAAACTTACTTTAAGCGATGTCATGTCAAAGCATCAGACGCAAAAAGCCGAAGAATAGCCTTTAATTTGGTTAGTCTTTTTTTCCTAAATTCTCATCAAATAAATTGCATGAACTTATACAGTTATACAATTTAATTTATATAAATGATTCACATTTACCTATTATGCTTTATTCATTGATGAAGGACTATACATTATTCTTCTCAAAGTGACAATAAGAGGAGATGAGAGTCGTTTTTTTTTTCAAATCGCGTAATGTGCTGAAGAGTGAAAGAACTTCCGGTGGGTAGCGCAAAAGCTACTACCACCTCTTCTTATTCTACAATAGTAACATCAAGTTTGCTTTTCTCTTCCGTCTTTCTTTTCATTCACTACTCCGCCTCTACAATGATTCAAGGCGCCGGAAGTCTGCTTTTCTCTATCTCTCTTAGTTTGTCTTCGTCCTACTATTCTTCAATGTCCTATCATGCGAACAGTGTCGACTTCATGGGGAAAAGAATCGTCGTTGATTTGATGTCTATCACTCGTATTCACTTTTATAACTGTCTGTGCATACATACATTGCATGCAAAAAACTCATTGACACTTATCGTCGCCGGCCAATGATCACTTTCTAAATAGAATCACTTGAAACAATACATACAAAAAGTTAATTGCGGATGTATATAGATACATATATACATATGAATATGCAATTCATAAATAGTCGAGTCAATGGTAAATACGTTTGTCAAATAGTTTTGTTTTAGCATCCACTATATTGATAAATAAAGTTGTTGATAGGAAGTAGAAAAAAGAAAATTCTGTCCAATTGTCACTATATCGTATTTGTATTTTCTTGCACTAACAATATCGACTTCAAAGTAATCATTTCTATCATCACTTTCTCATCATCAATGATTGAGCAGTAGACACTAATCGTTCTATTTGTCATTATCATCATTATGCATTGTTTGATTTGTTAACACAAATGATTGTAATCATTGGTTATCCTTCTTTCAAAACATAATTCTCCTCTTGCAGTTTTTGTCCATTTTCTGGGCTCAAATCATTTTGATTGTAGATGTTCATTGTCATCGATCACATATAATACTGTTATTATAATAAACTATTGATCATAGTCTAATGGTCAAATTTCTTTTTGTGCTTCACACTTTTTCATTCCAACGTTCAACATATAGGTAACTGAATAAATACTATACAATCAATTTATGTAAGAAATAATTGAAAACGAATGAATGCAAAGTATGAAATGTAAAAATATGCAAGACAATGTCATTGACAATAATAGTTCGATAATGGACATAAATTAAGAGTCAGAGTAACGCTCGTATTTCTTCTCGAAAAACTTATGACTAAACAAGAATTTCAAACATACTTATCTACGAATGTGAAAAAAAAATGGATCATAAATGAAATCAAAACAACCTAGTCTATAAATGAACATTGATCATAATTCATACTCAATATAAATAATTATGGCTCTTAAAGCTGCCAGATATATCCAGATGCCTATTCATCTATATCAAACATATATACAGGATTTAGTACAAGATACATATCGATGTGTCCTAAATACTATCACATACATACGTATATTGAATGATAAATGATTTTTAAATACTAAATTTTTGAGGAAAGAATAAACCGTTGATCACAATGAGATTTGGCATTATTTGTTTAAAATATGATCACGTATTCCAATAATATGAATGATGAGTAAATTTTAAAATACCGAAAAATATTAATAATTATAACACGAATATTTTCAACTATTAACTTAATATCGGTAGATAATCTTTTTTTTTCAAATGTGTTCGCAGCTTGTATCCGAAATATTGTTGTATTGGTTTTCACGGAAAATCATCAACAAATTAACCATATGGATATCGTTCTGATATAATATCTCGACTTGACCATGATCATGATAATATAATCGAAGCGTACTATTCATGTAACATGGATGATTATCTTCAAGTTTATAACATGCTGTTTCTGTTCTGTATCTGATATGTAGTCATATTGATACTAAAGATGGAATTATCTTCATTTTGAATAAGTCAAGTAAATTTGATAAAAATGTTTGCATTGAAGTTCGTTTTTGTCAATAATATTTCAACAAACGGAAATTATTTTAAAAGATTTGCTAATCGATCATGTCATAGATATGATGATCGTGTGAAAAAGATTGAACATGAATACATTAATTTACAAATAAGGAAATTTATAATTCGAATAATATAAATAATAATAGCTGAAGAATTTCAAATGCGCTGTTTCTCTATTATTCAATCATAATTAATTTTTTCTTCTCACTTAATTTTTCATATCTTCTAAATAAATCTCCCACATCGAGACAAAGACAATACTAGATATATGCATGTCAAACAATCATTTAAAAAACTAGTGATCATTCATACTCGCGTGCGTAAGATGCGCGTTCAAAGTGATTCGTATATCGATCTCAACGATAGAGTTAGACGAAAGAGAACATGAAAGGCAACAGTGGACGTCATCAATAAGTGTTGATAAACGTCAATGTATCCTATCGGAAGAAGAAAAAAACTCGACGACAATGACTGAATGTATAATGAAATCAATTCAACGATTTCTCTTAGTCTATCGAATGATCGATCTTTTTCTTGCCTATTGCACTGCAATCAACGTCATTAGTAGTACACACACATCAAAGACAATAAGTCGATGACTGCAACTCCTCCTTTAATAACTCACTACTAACAACCAAATTATGTACATGCACACAGTACGCGACGGGAAGGGTCAAAGCAGCAGTCTGTTTCCAATTAACAACTACTTTGACCAGCGTTCATTCAATAAAAGAAAGAAGGAAATGATTGTGACACAATATTCTTGTGTCAGATTATGTAGTTAGAGAACAAATAGTATATTCTAATAAAGATTTCTTTATAACTATATATATATAGTTATACGTTTGTGTGTGTGTGTGTGCTTATAGAGGAAACGAGAAAACTTGTAAGATGTATATCAATGATCCAAGTGCATGTTAAAGTACGAGAACAGGCACATAGAACGAGAAATGATGGTGATTGACATGGAGAATTCACACGCATGCAAGGACATATAAAACGAAAAAAAAAGAAGAAGAAAAAGTATGCTATTCATGGACGAGTATAAAAATGTCAGTCTCAATCACAATTGACATAATATGAGAAGGGCGGACAGACAATCAATAGTTGTAGTAGTGCTCACGCAGTTATAGAAAAAGAAAAGCGAGACCCTGAAGAAACTTTCAAATTTGTAGTTACATACACAATCAGGCTATTTTTCTCTCACTCGTTTCTTTTCTTCCGTTTCATCTGTTCAGCCCGACCTTATGTCGATAATTAAGTCGTCAGTAAAAGAATTGCATCACACATCATATTCCGTTTGCAGTCCATTAAACAGAGCTATACTACCAGTAGAAGTAGTAGTACTAGTAGGAGTAAGAGCAGTCGTCCTTTTTTTTATGTGTATATGTACCACAACGTCTGGGCTCAGTTATTGAACAGTCAATCAGTCAACTTGGACATCGTCATCGACAAATGATGATCGATTCTTTTCTTAATATCTGCTTTACTTCTTCATCTGCTTTCTCTCTTTCCTTAACCATCAATCGTCCGACTTGACTTGTATTTACACATTATGAACACTGGCATACTTCATTCTCTTAAGTTGAACCTCCTGCTGAGAATCAGCTAAACACTCGGTGGTCTGCCTAGAAAACAAGTGAATTTTCCAATAAAAATAAGTACTTACCATGTAAACGTGTTTCATACATAAGTGTCAATAGATATCTGGACAAGAAAATGGAAAATGTTCAATCATGGTGACATAGGTCAAGATTATGTATAGACCATCTGCGTTCAAACACACTAACAGGTAGTTCACATCTATACATGTATATGTAAATTAATCGATCGATCGATCGACAAAAGCGGCCGTTTTGTTTTCTTCCTCATCTTTAATAATACAAACGAACGGATGTCTGCCATTTTTTGGCACCAAAACAGACCAATTGGCAATTATTCTTCGACTAGAACGATTAATCAACTATAACATCTTTATACTTTCAATAGTCTCTCACTTTTTTCTTTTGAAGTATAGGTGTTATTCGTTTAAACTGCATGTATAATAAGTAGTACACCGGAACACGTACGCAAAGTGTAATTCATTAACAATTAGACCATCTGCTCAATATGAATAATTTCCACGAAGATCTTACTTACTTTTACTATGGATAGATTCTTAAAGTTTTGAAAGGTCACATGTATGATGATGATGATGATAATAATTTTGATGACGTTTTTATGTTCCGATAGGGCCTACTGAGTGACAATTCTACAGAATAAATGTACACCGCAATCATTGCGAAATGAAGAGAGTGTGTGTGTGTATGTGTATGCAGGAGAATGAAGCATGGAGAGCGACAAGAGAATAAGAGAAACGAAGAGAACATAGTTCAATCATGATCGCGTTGTCGTCAAAGGAAAAAAAAAGGATAATCATTATAGTTCGTCAGAAGCCTGAAATTATTCAATCACTGTTCTCATCGTAAAGAGAGAATAACAACAACAACGACAACAGCATTAGTAATAGCGAAGCGTCGACCTTGTCGCATGAAACACACGCATACATACCCTCTGCAGTTCATTGAATTGTAGACAGATAGGGACTAGTTGACAGAGAGTGACACGCATTGAGCTGTGCACCAAGCACACACATATAAATATAAATATATATATATATATATTCCTAATACATCATATAGAGAATCAACGCCTAATTTCAAGGTCAAAGCTTACTTTTATTAGTCAAGTATCTCTTCCAATAAATTAACACTACTGTTGTTATCTAGACTGAAATACTCTACTTATTGCACTAACTTAAAAAAATAAATAAACGCAAATATGATGAATGAAAAGCTTTGTTGAACGTTGTGAAAAAGAACGGGTTAGATGCATTTAAATAATACTTTTGCTCGAGGCATAAATGTAACACACCGGGAAGTATATGTTTTATGTTTATATACATAATCATTGTTCGAGGTTACGAGTATGCGAGTAGATTATAAAACAATGTTTCTTTTTACTTTTATTCTTCTTTTATGCTATTTCTTTTTATTCCGTTTCATACGTACGTTTTCTAAAGAGTAGTCGATGTCACTATTGTTTTATATCATTACCAACAAGAAAATAGCAATGATCCACTTTCGATCGCTGTTACATGCATTCGATTTTTTTTTCTTTCGTTAAAAAGAAAAAAGAAAGAAACTAACACGATCTGAAGCCATAGTATCATCAGTTGCGTAATTCTCTTAAGAAGTAGTTGTCCTCCGGTCGGGATAGTAATTTGTCGCATTGCATGTCTGTTACTGATAGATAGGTAGATAGATAGGTTTGTATTATTTTTCTCTCTTGAGCGAACACAACATACAGTTGTAATAATGACCTCGAAGTATAATATATTAACACAAAGGAATCGTGTGTATGTGTGTGTGTGTGTGTGTATGAAATAGAAGAAAAATTTAATCAACAAAGCACACATTCCTATGCTTTCTTATTTTCACAGTATTTCTTTTCTCTATTATTATTCCATTTAATCTTCGTTTAATATCGATTCGACAACCCCCTACGAGTCTATATTCTGCGCGTGTGTAGTTATTAGACCCAGTTGCATGTGAATATGATCGCTTATATATATATATATATATATATTTATATACACGTAACGAGAAACGATGATCGATGCTGAACATCTGTTTGACATCGTCAAAGAATCTAATTGTTATGGTGACGTATAAAATTAGATAATCAACATAAAGTTTAGTTTTACAATTATTCATTTATTAGATCTAGAATAAGACCCATCACAGTTTATAAATTTGTCCTTGAGTTTCGATAAATATGTAATAGATGCTAGATTACCATCACGGCAAAAGCGATTTCTATTTTCTTGATTGTTCATCGATTCATCGTGAATGGCAGTGCCTGTATCATGTGTATGAATAGATGGACGGATATTAATTGAATGGATTTGTCGATACATGTCTTGGCTTTCAAAACAAGTCGACGGTTCTCGCTCATCATCAGTGCGCGGATTAATAAACATATCCCATTGATACGTTGTCAGCAAACGTTTATCATATTCAAAAACAATTTCGTGCTCTTGCTTTTCTTTACGTTCAATCAATAAACGTTTAGCTTCTATTCTATGTTGTTCATTAATAAAACATTGTTGCTGATACGTTTCAATCGATCTCAATATCTTATTTGTTTCTTGATCCATCAATTTCTGTCGTTCTCTATGACGTGACCAATCGATTAGATAGTCTAAATTAATAAATTTTAAAAACTATACATACATCGACGAAAATTGATTTGAAAACATGATTTCTTTTTGAAATGTAATCAAAATAATGAACATTATCAATTTTCGTGTAGAGAAAAATGATCCAACAAATCAACTTTGATTGACGTATTGACCTTTGACTTTCTGTTAGTAGCACGCTATCAAAATTAATCTATTTCCGATTAAATGAAGGTGGATGTCACTCAGGGAATGAATTTTTCTTTCATAATAAAATGAAAAAAATTTTATATAGAAAGAGAGCTGTATGTTCTTCTTATAATAATTTGAATGTTTTACTCACTAGCAATAAATTCGATCGGATCGTCTGGTCGATAGATGATCACATGAACAAGAGCATTACTAAGAGACTCGCCGATGCTTACGCGTAAGTAATCATTAGATGAATTATTCGACACGAATGATCGATTGATTTGGTCAGTGCTTACTGCAAACATTTCACTATTAGAACCTGTTGATACGTCGAAGACATCACTTGTACTGCATTCGTCTTTTAAATCCATTATTAGCAAAAGACTTTCGAATTGTTCATTGTTTCTTTTTAATTTGTTATTGAATGAGTCATCAATATGATTTCTTTCATGTGCGAACATAGAAAATGGAGGCAATCTAAGATGTGATGAAAATCGACATAATCTTATTCTGAAATTGTGCGTAGTGTTTGTCAAACTAACAAATCCATATTTTTAAAGGTTCTCAGGTACCATTCTAACAATGAAATTTGATGAAGTGCCTTCAAGACTAACACATGCCAGTGTAATTGGTGTGTATTCAACGAAGAATAAACTTTATAATCAATATTGACAAGTACTTGATAATCTAGTTGTTTTTTTCGTAGGATTAGTAAATGTGTTCGTACTTGACAATATTATATATTTATCATACGATTCCAAATCTATGTTCATTGTTTTCTAATGTTCAATGCTTCAGTGAATTTGATTGATAGGGAATCAATGTATATATTTTCTGACCTTGTTTGCATGTGGCGTTGTGCTCATCAGAAACATCATAAATAGCTTAATGTTCATATTTACTGATCCACAGCTTGTTATCAAGTAATCAATCAATTCCTTCGTTGACATTATTCTTCTTCTAAATGAACAAATGCATGTAAGTACGAAAATACTATTGCATCATGTATGATGAGGATCTACGAGAGATGATCTCCTATGATTGAACGGTGCTAAATAAAGTGGAGACATTTATGATAATATAACTAAACATGTTTGAATAAATACTTTCGGCTTGATGAAATAAATGTATGACAGCTCATGAGATATTCGAAGTTCTTCCATAGTTTGTGATAGTGCAGAATTTAAAATAATCTGAACATCAACTTTTTTACAAAAAATAACTTTTCAGCCAGCTGAGATGTTGTCAATAAATCATGAGCGTTGATGCCGTTGTCTTTGTAATCTCTCTTTATGCTCACACTCGCATCCACAATCATATCAAAGATCAAAATGAATAGTTCGGTTCAAGGGAATTGAATCTAATCATATACTACAATTTGAGTATGTTTGAGTCTTCGATCTGTAGTAGTATTACTGTTGAGTCGGTTGTCACACTGTTGCATTTTAACTATTATTCGAGTTGACTTATTTACTTATGACCCAATTATGGGTGATCGTTTTTCTTGCTCAGCTATATCCAACTATTTTCGAATTGAAAGACAACAGTCAATACAAGTCCACATGAGATTTTCTTTAAGACGGTTGAACCCGATGAAACTCTAAGTCGAAGTTACCATATGAATCACGATGCAGTATTCCAGATACGTATTCGCAGTAAAAGAACGGTTTACCCAAAAAAAGACTCGCTCGTACACATAGTCTTCTAATGCTCCTACAATCAACAAAGACATATACGATAGCAGAAACATTCTCAAATAAGTAACGATACGCTATATAATCTTGTTTACCACGTCACTGACTCACATGTTCCCATCTCATCAAGGACACAATTTTTTTATTCAATTACCGATTGAGTGAATCATATAGAATCATCAAACTTATTCATTGCCCCACCACTTACTGTTAAAATATGTGGCACGTTTTTGTGTTCCGTTGTCTTACTAATAAAATACAAAATGCAGTCCATCATGATACCCTTGAGACAGTTATCATTCGACAACATGATCTTTTACGTATTGGTCGTCGATCATTAAATCTTTGAGACGCATTCTTTCAACATAAGTGAACGAGCCTTCTTTTAGAATTATCAATGTTTATTTTAACAGCACGGAAGATCTGTAATTCCATACAGTGGAACTATAATTTTTGACAGTACTTACCTTGTGGTGAATCTTACTGGCATTGTGTAGTTACGTTAGGCCTATTCTATAATGGCTGCATACTTTCATGATTCACACAGCATATATATATATAAACTGTTTCGAACTAGTGAATTAATGTTTTTTGACTATAGGATGACGCAATAATTAATTCATTCTGTTGTTTTCCATTTATTATATCGATATTGATACAAACGCAACCTTCTCTCTCTTTCACTAGCTGTAAAAAGAAGATCCTCAGGAAAAACGGTTTTGATATAGTATTACTCAAGAAATGGTTGATGAAGTTGTACCAAAGTATAAACTACTTTTCCCTATATGACGAGGATAATGAAAGGTTCTTCCGTTAATAAATTGAAAATACGGCCATGAAATGCTTCAAAAACGGTTTATGCCCTATTGTAAACTCATTAATCCTTTTAAAAGGGAAGTGAAGACCCAAAAACAAAACCGAAATCGACTTATCACCAATCTCCACCAAGATTGACCGAAACGGCGATAGTCTTGAACTTAAAGTATTTTAACAGCTGGCAATATTCGAGTTTGTATGAAATCTATTAGAAAGACACGGGTACACGGAGGATCATTCTAAAATATTTCTGATGTTGTTTCAAACTGTAGGACAATAGCAATAGTTATAATAAAGCAAAGTAGAATATCAAGATAGATATTCATTATACATGAAGCAATCAGACTCATTGTTTGATTCACCGGAAGCATTACGAATGTAAAGAATTCTATCGATTCTCATAGAATAGGAATCAATGGAAGATAGCAATACTAAATTTTTTCACTCCGAATAAAATGCACTTATAACTGAGCGTAAGTGTCGAATCTTTGAAACAAGTTCATTTACATATCAGAACGACAGATATCCTAGTTTTAACAGATAAGGAAAGAATATATTTCAGATAGAGATACATATTCATTCTGACGCTCACAAGGTTGTAAAAAAGTATTTTTTTCATTCCACCCAGCTTATTCTATAGATCATAGCCACTTGGTTTCTGAAATAAAAAACAAAGAATAAGCCAGGTAAAATGTAAAAATAGAAAGATGAAAATAATTTACGTAGTTGATCTCTTCGATAAAAGTAGCGATAAACCATTTCACTTTTTCCTTCATGGTATGAAGTTCATACCATCGTGCTTATCCAAATTTGAACTTTGAAATTGATCGTTGCAGTGATCTAGTAATGACTGGTTTGTTCGAGTCTTCATCATATATTCATAGAGTTGCTCTAAATGCCATTCGATTTGTGATTGTAGTAGAAATAAAAACTTTGTATATCAATCATTAAATTAAATAAAAGATGCAATGGTTTCGTAGTGTAAGTTAGAGTAATACGAGGACATTGTTCTGCCACAATATGAGACCCGAATTAAGTTTCTCATAATCTTTCGAATGTTACTCTGAACGCTTTCGACTGACGAATTGACATCTGCAGGGTAATTCACCAAATGATTCTGATCTAGCTAGAACCTGGTGCATAGTTCAAAGCAAGAGTTTCTATGTGATAACATAGACCCCAAAAGAATCTAAGTTAAGTTGAAAAATAAAGGAGACCGTTTCTTTTATGATAATTTGCCTTAAAAATGTGATCTAGATTGAGTATGTTTCGCTTATACTATATAACTGCAGTGATTCTCCGAACAAGAACAAAACTACCTCGATGCACCAAAAAATCATGTGGCGAATATGAGCTCTTCATATCTCAACTGTATCATGTAAAATTATTCTAGATTTATAGTATTTACTTCACGATTATATACACAATTGTTGAGAAGTGCATCTGCTAATAGTCTTAAGGAAAAAACAGAGTTTTATCAGTGTAACAGAATATCAAAATTGACAAGATGGCGCAGTCACTTCAGACTGATTTTCAAAGAAGAAAAGATCATTATTTCAGTGAAATTTTTTAATAGTCGGGTTTTTCCAAATATCTTAAGCCCCCCCCTCATAAGTCGATTTTCGTCAAAGAAAGTCCAAATCGACTGAAATTTTGCAGATATGTTAGGACTGGAGCGGCTAGCCTACGATAAAAATTTCAGCCCGAAATATGCAAGTTTAAGGAAGTTATAAAGTGACCACTGGTTAAATATGATCCATTTTCCATCCTAGTTATTTTGCCTTCAACTATGTTTTTTCGAAAAATTTTTTTCCCATTCGATAGAGCATGCAAAGACGCAGGGCATCTCGTGGTCCGATTTTTGAAAAAGCTTTCTCTATGCCCAAAAAATTTTCCACAACTCAAAGTCCTTGAAAAAAGACCAAAAAACTGCGAGTGAATTTTGCAGGCGATCTTTTTTGGAATTAAAAAAAAAAGCTTTTTCAAAAATCGGACCACGAGATGCCCTGCGTCTTTGCATGCTCTATCGAATGGTAAAAATTAATTTCCAAAAAAACAAGTTGAAGTCAAAATAACTAGGATGGAAAATGGAAAAACATGATTTTGAGAGAAACATGAAAACATTTTTTGGAAAAGTTTTTGCTGTTTTTTAAATTTTCTCAATTTTCACACGGTTTTTGAAGAAACTGACCTGACCGTCCTACATAACTTTTAATTCTGCACACGCTGAGCGCTTAATTAATTGTTAATTAATTAATCAGTAATTAGAGATCAAAGACCTGACTTTTAAAAAAAATCGTTTTTAACGTAGAGGACCTCTCAAAGATCACTAAAAATTTCGGTCAAAACATGGTCTTTGGATAAAAAACTATAGTGATTCTGAAAGAGCAGAACATGGGCTATCACCTCATGGTGTTATCTTAATTTTCATTTTCTTCACGAAAACCGAGTTTTTTTTAGGGGGGGCTTAAGCATTTAGCGTTTCACAACATGAATATAGTCAGGCCGCATTTCATAAGAGAAGTAAAAGTATTTTACCATCAACTTTGATTTCTCATTCTGTTCTGAAAAAAATGATGCATTCGTTGTTGAGTAAAATATAAATGAGTGGTAGGGTCCCATTTTCCACAAATTGTGGTTCCCTAAATCACTCCCTAAATCGAATCCACATTTGTGGATA
>OENT01000199.1:0-78428 GCA_900239685.1 Rotaria macrura
TATGTTAGGCCTATCTACTGTGATAATATCAGCTCGATCAGTGAAAGTCATTGCGCAACATTGGTCGTGGCTTACATGCATTGCCTTCTACGCAGTGATTGAAATCTCAATACAATGGAGAAATTTTTTTGCACTCGTTCTTGTGGTAGCCGGCCAGAAAGGGATAACTGAAACTTTCTGAACTTTCATTTTGTAATTCTTGGCTTATATGAATCCTCAACTATGATTATCCATACTTGGACAATAGTCATAAACGTTTCGAAAACGTACAGAAATTTGAAAATGTTCTTTCATATATATAATTTTTTCTTTTTCTTTCATCTATTAATATTTATATGTATAGACCCATTTCCTCTTTTCTGCACACACACAAATAATGTAAACGACAACCGTGAGACAAATTTTAAAAAAATTAAAAACAAACAAGAGAAAGAAAAGGAAAGTCAAAAAGCGAAATTTATATATTGCCAAATAATCAAGATGTTTACATATTTTCAATCCGACCATTTGACAGAAAAGAAAAGTATTTAAAGAACAGGACTAGGCTTTTCTTCAAAAAAAAGGGCATAAAATGACAAAACAACTTTAGCCTATTTTATATAAAAAAAATGAATGAAAAATGAAAAAATGAATGAGAAGATATTTAAAAACGTCGAAATGTTGACACAGGTGGTCCTGCATTACTAGCAGTGTCACCACTAGCACGTCTAGATGAAGAAGTGGTTGTTTCTGTTGTTGCCGCCCTCGTAGTGGAACTGCTCATGATAGACCTAAACATAGAAGAAAATAAATCGTCATCATTCATATCTAATTCATCTTTTTGTATTCTTCGGCAGAAAAACAAAACAAAAAGAAATATTCAAGCAAAAACTTTGAACATGCTGATTAGTTAAAAAGAAAACAATAATATTTGAAAAACAAAATCAATACAAGGGGGTAGGGATATGTATGAGCTAATCAAGTGTTGATAGTTCTAATGTAAAAACAAAGCCAACCTTCTCACTAGTAGGTAGTATAAATATGCAAACAGTGCTAATACATTTACTAATATAATACTTATAATAATAATTTGATTGATGATTGAAATTCTTCATTCATCTTGAGCAACATAGTTGATAAATCACATAATTGTTAAGAATAAGTTTATCTTTTATACATACATTGTTCATTAGAGAAAAAAAATTTACTACTAAGAATTATTCGTAGCCATATATGTTAGAAGAAAAAAAAAGAACTTCAAGAAAAGCTTGTTGTTCTTCTATGTTATTTAACTACGTATAAAATCACATGTAATCATTTTTTTTTCCATTTCGGCAAATGAATGTTACCTGTCAGGTACTGGTAATCTGCTCGATGTCGAGCTATGTGGGGTACGAGGTTTGCTGCCTAATGCCTAGAATGTCAGCATACACAAACAAACAAACAAACATACATAGATAGGATGCATGAAAAACAAAAGGAAAGGTTTAACAAAAGAGACATGCAAATTTTAATTCGAGATGATGAAACATAGAACAAGATTATCTTACCGAATGATGTCCTTTTCGTTCTTTCATTTTGGCATAAAGTGCAACTAAAATATCTTTACGATTTGCATTTGTTGCAATAGTAATAGCTGTTTGACCATCCTAAAATTATAAGAGATTTCATTTTTTTTCTCGTGTCTATCAGATGAACAAGATTTAAACTCATTTTACTTACATTATCCGTTATATTAACATCACATTCTGTTCTTGTTAATAGTAATTTAACTATATTTATTGAACCATGTTCAACAGCACACATTAATGCAGTTGATCCATCTGTATCTTGTAAATTAACGGCTGCACCATTTTCTAATAATAATTCAACTAGATCCACTTTTCTATGTTTAACAGCAAGCATTAATGCTGTTTGATTACTCTGAAAAAACCAAAACATATGTGTTAAATTTCTTTCAAATTTGACTTGCAATAAATCACATACAGCTGTTGTTTTGACATTTACATTTCCTGATTCACGAAACAGACGACGAACAACTTGTTTTTGTATATCATTAGCTATATCAATAACAGCAGCCATCATAACAGCTAAAGATTCAAATATACAACGAATAATGATATACGTCTTCTATGTACGGTCTTATGCATCGAGTTCGAACTCTATCTGTGGTTCATCGATGCGTGTCTACTTATGTCATCATATTATTGTTTTCAAATTTACCTGTATATCCAGCATTATTTTGTAAACATACATCACATACTTTTGTATCTAATAACATATTAACTGCATGCCAATGTCCATTAGTAACACAATAATGAAGAGCTGTATTTCCCTATGAGAAATATAAATTATTCATTCGTTTATTTAAAAAAAGAAGGCATAATCACAACTTACATTAGCATCTTGTAAATTGACAATACGTTCGAGTAGAAAATTGGAAAAATGTTCTTTTATACTGTTCAAATAACCACTGACTAAACGACCATTTACTTCTTTTTGACTCGATATTCGAAACCATTCTTGTTGAATTAGTTGAAGACAATTATGCTAAAGATTAAATGTCAATTATTCGATGAAAGATAAATTTTCAATATAAACATACGACTTTCTTTTTATCAGCACTTTTATCGTAGAGTGATTCATTAACAATAGCACATGCAATATACATTTCTTCATCAAGTTTGAATCTAATTTGATGAAGACAAAATAAGAAAATATTATATAAATAATTTGAGAAAAACAAAATTCTATTCAATGAAATATATTTACTCTTCATCCATTATAGATGTTGTTGTCATTGGTTCGGATGGAATAGTTCGTAAACCTGATTCATCATATGTAGATATGGTAACTTCATATTTTTCTTCGACATTGTCCTCTTCAGTTGTTTCGTCTTTCGGATATTGACTACTACTACTACTAACTGTTGGAAATGTACGAAAACCGGTTGATGTGGCACCGAGAGTAGGTTGTCCAGTACCAAGTGTACGATGAGCTTCATATATTGTTGTTTTACGTACAGTTGATGGAGATAATTGAGTTTCTTCTTCATGTTCACGAATTTGTGTACCAAGATTAACATTAATCGATTCACTAAAACGTATAGAACAACATTACGATTAATGAATGATATCGAACTTACCCTGAATGATGCCGTAGATGACTTGATGATTCAGTTGTTGCATCTTTTATCGATGAAGTATGTATACGATCAGCATCAATATTGTAACGATGATGGCCACCTCTATAGAAAAATTGAATTAATTTTTTCCAATGATTTATTCTATAGTAATTAAAGTGATTCTACGAAATAAACTGATGAGGAAAATGGATGAAAGGAAAATAAATAAGGAAGTCCCGAAGTCATCAGGATTGAAGGTATCATTAGTTATTTCCAGAGAGCAATTGAAAACTTATCTCGCTTGTGGATAGATGCCATGGGCAACTGTCTTGAATATTGGATCGTCACATAATATGTTAATAATGTGACCAAATGCCTACGGTTGAGATTGACTCCATAATATAGAACAAATATTAAACAGTATGTAGGGCCTGGATATTTTTTATTCTGACTCTATAAATAGATTATTATCCACGATAGGAAAGATTGTGTATCTATTTTGAAAAACAAATATTTCGTAGATATGTACTATGAAAAAATCAACAACTTCTTATTATTCCTTAAATCATCATCCGGAATAACTGATGTAATTATAAATATTATTTTAATTTCCTATGCAATGAAATTAATAATACACATAAACAATCTATCTTTGATTAACATCGATTTGTACAATGAAAAAAAAAACTATGTTAAATTTTGATTTATTGTTTTTGAAATAGTTAAGATCATCGTAACTTCAACTAGATACTTTCGAGATCGAAATCATGGATGTCATATAGTTCGACAAATCGTTACTCTATTTAGGAGTCGAAAACAGACTACACTTTCATAAATAAATATATATATATATGACATTGTAGAGTTATTATTATGGTACGTAATTGGATACTTCGGCAGCATTAACTTGCAAAAAGGATAATAGTTGTTGACGATGCAAAAATAGACAACTGGGTTTTTCCAAGTTTTATGTTATCTATCTTACTTATATGTATTCATGTGTTATCAATACTTCATTCATCTCTATTCGTCTGTCATAGTTAATAATTACATTGAAGACGAGATGAAAAGAACAACAAAACAAATTCTATTGAGTAACATTCAATGTTAAGAATATTTTGAAGATAGTACGATATTCTTTTGCCCATGAACAGAAAGTCATTTACAAAAATTGTCCGAATCAGTGTCACTATTACTTCTAAGATAAACCAGATAATCTCTCTTGACTTATCGAAATGTCGACGAATGATTAAAAGAAGATTAACACCTACACTCTCAAGATAGTAGTTCTGATGATATATATTATCAGTTTCATTTAATAGAATGGTTTTTTTTCATGTGCATTGATAATAGCTATATAATAATTTTTCTTGCAATATGAAATTCCTAGATTAGCTTTGTTTCAGGATGAGTTAGAAACTTTGTTGTTTTGTTTTTTACAAGAAAATTTACTTATACGCTAAAAGTCAAACAGATCATTGTCAAACAACACATACATGAGAGAAAACAACTGATAAGCATGCACTTTCTATCATAGATATGGACAAAAAATACCACAGAAAACAACAATAGTCTTTGCTTATCTCGAATCATGTGTTATTCATTAATTGACCTTCAGATTCTTCAACAAAGACAGATGTTAGATTTTAATGATATAAGAGTATAACGATATATCAATAGAATGAAATCAATGTCTAGTACTGCATATCAATCTTTCTGTATTAATCATCAGAACATAGAAAGCTTAGAAGAAGAATAATAAGCTCCTATTACATGCACATATTGTCTTCCAACGAGTATTAATTGATTGCATCACATAAAAATACATCGTTTACTATTATATAATAAGATCTCATTATTTCTTTGCGAATTAGACAGCTTAGTATTTGTCAGTGTTTCCATAATGTACATTATAATACTGATCTTATGTTTGCATACGTTCTCAGCATCTGTTTTATTACCATATCATTATACTCGATCATTTGTTCAATGCTGTGAAATGTCTCGTTTTTTTGTCCTGTTTAGATTTATCGATATAGTTATGTTCATTTCATCTAGTATTCGATCTCAAAGACAAGACGAAAAGGTCAAACGATGACATACAAATATGAATGTTTTTTTATTGAAAAGTTTGTGTTATCAACTGTCTTTCTTATTAGCTTCTATTGGACTCAAGAGAAATATATTCATGTACTCTTTATCATCAAACAATATGTAGAAAAGAAAAGAAAAGAAAGGTGATTACATGAAGAGATAAAAGCAATCAACTTATGTAATCGATAATTGACATGACTATAATGTGTACAAGCGACAGATAAGTGTAAGTTCGAATGTGCATCCAAGCAAATATAAAGTGCAAGAAAAGAACTACAACTATTCTATTGTCAATTCTAATAATAATCAATGTGTAGTGTGAGATACACTCAATGTCATGACATAATAGTTTTTCTTTTTCGATTAACGATTACAAATAGATTAAGACAATTGAAACTCAAGCATTTTGCCTACAGACACTCTGATAACGATAAAATATTTCATCTTTCTACATGATTAAATCATACGATAAGTGCACAAAAAACAAATTGATAGTCAAAATTTAATATAGCATAGAGTTTCAATTATAGAAGAAAATGTTGGAATATGTGACGTGTGTATGTTTCTTTTTTTGTTTTAATAAGATCTCTACGGGATTAAGCTCTTGGCAATATACTTCAGCTGTGCTTGTTTATTACAGAGAGATTGTTCGCATTTGATCTATATTAGTGTATGATTCATTATAAGAAGAAGTTCTCCGTGGGAATGCGTCTGCCATGAGAAGACGATAGAAGATGTTTATGACGTGTCACTAGCAAGATATCTGTCACGAGCTGTTTTCAACGTGTTTTGTTGATCTCTTCTGTCATCATCTGCAATATTTTACATTCTAATATATGTCAGTGTCAGTAACGGTTACATGCCAATGTCTGTCATTGTCTATGATGGTTCCATTTTAATGGTTATCATTGTCTGTGACGATTCAATGCAATATCTGTCATTGTCTTTGATCTTCCAATGCCAATAAGTGTCATTATCTGTCTAGTTTCTATGTCAGTATCCGTCAACATCCATAGGATAGAACTCGAAGATGATTAGACATGAATATCATTTGTACTGAGAGACGTCTAATCTTTTTAAAGATTATATTGGAGAAGAAGAAAAAACAATTGAAAACGTTTCTTTAAATCGATTGTTAACAATGAGTAAACAAAGTAATGTCAAGAAAGATTTCTTATTCGTCAAACGTTAATGATGAACCTAACATTGATTTTTACTATTGAAAATCAATTTTATATTTGAAAACTATTCACAAAACTAATAGTAATCATAACATACAATCTAATTTTATTTATATTGTTCTTAAAGATTTCTTGAAAAATTCAATAACTCTTACCTATCTATAATAGTTTTAACTGTTTGTCCATCTTTTTTACGTTTAGCTTCAGTAACTGTCCATTCTTCACAATAGGAACTATCATCTTCACTTGATGGAAGTTTAGTTGACGCTATATCAACATAGTTTTGTGTACTGGTTGTTTCTGTCGATATATTTGTAGATGCTTTATTTGTTGATGTCATTAAATAATCGACATCGATTGGTTGGGTAAGTGTCGATACAACTTCATAAGATTCTTCAACAAGTTCTTCGGGTGAACGCGAACGTACTTTTTCATGTTTTAAATCATCTATGGATGATTTTATTGTGTTACTAGTACCAAATGATCGTGTCCATTCGGTTAGATCACTTTTAGTAACTGTTGTATCGACATCATCATATTTCTTTTGTACGTGTATTTCTTCGAATTTTGCATGTATGGGTTTTTCTGTCGTCACAATAGTTTCATACGTTTCTTCAGTTGTCGTTTCAAATGATTGTCTTGGTAAACGAAATGTGATTATTTCTTGTCGTTGTTCTTCAACTAAATCTTCTTGTTGTTTCAATGGTCGTTCAATATATCCAACTTCACGTTTAGTATCATGTAAATCAGTTTGAAAGCCACTATCAAATGTTGTTCGTTGACTATGTAATGATGGTCGTCGTCCATAGAGTGTATTCCATGTAAATTCTTGTTGTTCGAAAAATTCTTTTTCATGTTCTGTATCACCGATGCGTACATCAAAATCGCCTACATCTTTCGAATACATTATTTTTGGTTCAGTATTTATAGCAAGATCACGTAATTGCTGACGTTCAGTTGCTGTTGAACGATCTGTTGATCGTTTAAAATCAGTATTCGATAAATTATGCCGTAAATAACCTAACTGATGAAATATATTCACATCTGTTGATGTTGTATTATGTTTAACTATTGGTTGTTCTTGAACAACCTAGAAGAAACGAATAAAACATAAACCAAGTGTATTCATAATGGAAGCTTTTTTTTGCTATTCTTTTTATTGCAATCCTCACAGTCGATCCGTGAGATATAGAAAAAATTCGAATACGATAGACTCTTGTAGTTAATAATAGTTTTAGTTGTGAATCTTCTTTCGATCATAAAGAAAACAATAACTTACTTGTATGCCGGTGTTTCGTTGTTCAGCACGTGGTGTTGTATTTGATGATGCATCATGATGTACAGTTGATATAGATTGTGTTTGTGCATGAATTTGAAGTGGTTGTATAATTGGAGTCATTGCTGAAAAATTATCACGTGTTGTTACTAATGTACGTGTATCGGTTGAGACATGGCGTGAAAATAATTCAGGTGGTATATCATGTCCACTGGCACGATCGTTTTGAGATATAAGAGATGATGTATCTGTTGATGTATCACAAACTCGTTTTGGTGCATCGGATCCACATGCAGTATCTTTTTGTACGATTAAATTACGCGTATCTGTAGCAGCCGGACGCATGGCAGGTTTCGGAGGTGGTTTTGGTGGTTCACTAGATAAGATAAGACAAGATAGAATATAATTAATTTGTTGATCATAAATATTCATGAGGAACAACAATGAATAAAAACAAAACAATGCATCATTAGAATAATTGATAAGATATACACTCCATATGGTGTTATTTGATTCTATTATACTATGCCTCAGGACTTTGATTAATGAAAATAACAACAACTGTTAATTTTGTTATTAGAAAAGAAAAATCAATGTTTGATCTTTTGATAGACAAGTAGAGGGGTAAAAACCAAAAGAATAAAGGGACAACAAGAACTCGATCATATTTATGTGACCTTTTTTTGCTAAAAGAAAAAGTAGAAGAAAATCATTTTAGTATTTATTGTCGTAATTTTCTTGAGGTCATTGATAAAAAAGAAACAATGTTTCATTTCGTATAATTTCATTTTAAATAGAACTTACATTGTATTAGCAAAAGCGCCGAATTCTCTCGTTTGAACAATATTTGTATTTGATGAGCGATCCTGCTTTTGTATTGGTTCAGGTACATACATAACAGCAACATCACGTTGCTGTATTTGAGGTTTGTAATCAAAATTAACATGAGTGCCAACATCACGATAATGCTTATCAGATGCAACACCAATAGATACACCAATCGATACATCACGTTTTGTTGGTACGTCAGGCGAAACTTCCATAGATACATCACGTTGTTGTATCAAATCATATCTATTACATTGAAGATTAACATCACGATGTGCAACAGGACCAGGTTGTGTTGGTTGAAGATGACATGTTAATGCAACATCTCGAACTAAATATTGAGAACAAATTTTAAGAATAAATAGACGAACTGTGAAAAGGAAATCTATATGAAATATGATGTAGCTGTTGATGTCTTATGAATAGAAGAGATTTATTTCGTTAATTCTATACATCAACATTTATCATTCGACAAAGGCAAAGAAACTCACTCTAGTCATGTAACTAAATAGAACAAAATCTAGATTGTCAGCAGTAGAGTATTTTAGATCCGTTTTTCATAAGGAACAACAAAAAGACAACATGTTAAATTGAACGAAGATTTCTTACCCGATCGAAACGTATCAGTAACAAGTGCTCGATCTTGCATAGTCGGTTGACATTGTGTGTTAACATGTCGTTGACTTTTTGGTTCACTTAATCGATCAATATCTTTTTCTTGTTCAAGTATACGATCTTCAAGATAATGTATACGTTCTGTATAGTAGTTTTTAATTTCTTCTAATTTTCGTCGAACGATTTCTGCTTTTTTTTCATCATCATCATCATATTCTGTTCTATGACTGATAGCAACATCACGTTGTTGCCGTTGTTTAGGTGGTAATGGTGGTGGTTTTTCATCTTCGACAACATGTTGCATAGCAACTTCACGTGTCGCCGGTTTCGACGGTGGTTTATGGTGAGTATGTGTTTGTTCGATATGTTCATGATCAGTTATAATATTAATTAATGTTGATTTTTGTTCAGGAACTTTCGTAACTAATAAAAGTTAGACTTTTTTTTATTGTCTTTCGTTTGAAAAGAAAACTTCTTACTTGGTCGATGTTTATATCGATCGATTTCTTTCAATAGAACTTCTTTCTCAGATAATAATGTTCGACGTTCTTGTTCAAGACGTTCGATTTCACGATTGCGACGTTCAATTTCTGTTTTATCTGTTATTGTAACAACAGTTGTTTTTCTTGGCTCATGAACATGTATAATTGGTTTCGGCGGTACAGTTATTTCAGTTATATACAATGGTCTCAATGGTTCACGATCATCAGGTTCGGGACTTGATACACGAAGTGTTGTTTCTGTTGTCAACGAACTTGAACTACTCGATCGTGAATATGGTGGCGGAGGAATTTTATACAGCATTGTTATTGGTCCACCACCGGTTGTATTTATTTTACGTAGCGTATTCGTCGTTTCGTTTGCTATTAGATTAAGTTTTGGTGCTGAATGTGTACGTGTTGTTATTGTTTTTTCCATTTGTATGCGATGTTCATAAAGATGATGTTCATCTGTTTTACGTGATAATGATGATGATGTTTGAATACCTGTATTAATAGCATTTGTGGAGGATGTTGGTAGTCGCGGTGGTAATGGTGGTCGAAGATGTCGACGAGAATCAACAGAACGTGAACGTTGTTGGTGTACGTGTCCTGAACGAGTTGTTTGTGTACGATTACTAGCATGACGATGACATTCAGCTTCTAATTCTTTAATATCTTTTTCAACAATACGATCAAGTTCTAGAAGTGTTTCACGTAAAATTTGATTGTCAAACGATGATGAATTCGTTGTATTTGCTTGTGTTGTACATGTCTGTACAGGTATTGTATGAAGTGGCTTTAAAATGAAATAACAAAACTTAGATTAACACTAATGATAAGAAACGACAATGATTCTTAAAATATAATTTCGACAAAAAAAAACAATTCAATTGTTTTTTTTTTATTATTTTCAATTGAATGAATTCACTCACAGGTGTACTATCAAACCAATCTGTAGTACATATATATTGTTGTTTAAGATTGTTTTGTACGTATGATGGTGACAATAAGATTATATCATAGACTGTTGCGTTCAACATAGAACCGTAGAATATGGATGACGATGGAGAAGCATCACTCATGAAATAATCTTCGTAGAGTAGCATCTTCTCTTAGGATAGACGTGTGTTGTTTTTTTTTATATTAATTTTCTTTTATATTGCGTCTTCTTCTTTTTATAGCTTTCATAGATGGTTAGAAAAAAGAAGAAATGAAACGAAACATAACTAGTTATTTCTTTTTTTTTTTACTTCTCTGAACAAAAAGAAAAGAGACCAGGATACACAGGTGACAGATTGACACAAGGCAAACGTTAAAATTTTGTTTAATTTAGCATAAATTATTGAACCCTGACAAACTAATGAGCACATAGGCAAGACCAAGGATACTAAGCGTGAAAAATGCACTGTGTATGCATTCAATAAGAAAAATGTTCAAACGCCTGCGTCTTTCATCTTTTTTACTCACTCCTATTGAGTGATGACATACGTGTATATATATATGTGTGTGTGTTTGTGTGCTTATAGGTAGTGCACACGCATATCAACATTGTCTAGAAACGTGTTAACATATAGAGAAAAGAACTTTACCTGCTCATTGATCAGACGACGACGCACATCATTTCGTTTTCGTTCAATTTTTTTCAATGTACGCAGCACATCAGGTCCATACATGTCGTCGAGAAACTTGGTGAAATCCGTATCCAAATGATAACCATAAGGACAGCACGTACAACGGAATTCAGTCATGCTTGTTTCAAGATCACTGACACCGGACTCTGACGTCGTCTCTAGACACGTAAAAGACAAACATATTCATAAGAGCAAGGAAAGACGCGACATTCATACTATTATAATTGTCATTTTCTCTCACCTCCTGTGTTCTGTCTTTTTTTCTTTGTCTTCTTCTTTCTTTCTTTATTCATTGATGAAATGACTGTAGAGAAGACAAAATAGCACAACGTTCATCAGTTATATTGATAGCCAAAAGAAAAGAAACTACTATTATCGTGACTTATCTATGATCCATCAATACACGATGAAATGTCGTTGACTTTCTCTCATGACTTTTTTTTTCTTCTTTAGTAAATCTAACGAAATATAATCGAAAACGAATTTCGATAAAAAACAGAACGCAAAACCATTATAGTATGATTATTGATGAAGTTCATTTTTCATCATTCGTTAAATAGACAATACCCAACAAAGATAAATGCTACACACATTATTCAATTAAAAATACATATCAAATCGATTGCTTCGATTCATTTTCTTTTACATTCAAAGAAATATAAAACTATCCGTTTACAACTACTTGTGCAAATGAAAAAGACAAATTAACTGAAAATCGCTTTTTAAGTAGACAATAACATATGAATTTCTCATTAGAATTTTGTTCTGTTCTACATGCATGCATACACATACGTATATATAAATCATTCGCATATATAAAGCGAGGTGAAAGGTAAGAACGCTTATTAAACAGAAACGTTTTTCAATTAGTAAAAAAAAAAGAAAAAGAGGAAGAATAAATCTTGATTTTTCACAGTCATTTGCTTATATTAATGATACGGTTTGATGACCATGTCAAAAAAACAATTTACTTACTTCTGAGACGATGAAAATGTCGACGTATACGTCGTTCAACAAGTTCCATGATAAAAGTCAAAGACGAGAATTATAAAAAAAAATCTCTTGTCTGATATATTCTTTATATAGGTTAATGGACCGTTTGCTTGATGTTGTTGTTGTTGTTGTTATTCGTTCTTAAGAAGTATTTCTCTTTTCTCTAACGCATTCTTTCTCTCAGTAGACAGATGAGGATCTGAGAACACGCCATACAGTTATAAGAACAACAAAGAAATTCAGTTACTATTTGTTCTTTATCAGCCGAATACGAGTAACAACGGGTATAGACGATGGCAATAGAAGAATATCTTTCATTATCATCCTCATTATTTGGTAAAGGGTACTAGCAGCAGGAAGAACAGATAAATGGAATACGAGTAAACGTAGGTGTTTCTTTTTTTTTTCATAAATAAACAGAGAGAAAAAGAGAACAGGCGGAAATAAGAGAAAGAGACAGATAAATTTGGAAAATAGATAATCTGATGGATGCTTACTAGCCTTGCCTACTGGTTGACGAGCAAACGAGAGAGAAAGGAGATGGCTTATCCATCAGTAAAAGCAAGTGTATATCTTATGTACAATGCTGTTGAACTACTCTACATAAGTCGATCTTACATATTTACCGAACAGGAAAGAATGAAAAGGATATTATTGATGTAATGCAACGGTCATACTTTTGGGAAAATCAATATGAATGTTCGATCTTATTAACAGATGTGTGATATTATCTCACTGTATATCCATTAAGTCTGAAGACTAAGAAAAAAAATAAGAATCATTATCAATCATTGCAAAAATAAAAATTACTTAATCAATATATTTATTCTACCAGAATAAAAGCTAAACTAAGGTCATCTTTGTTTCTCAAAAACTTATTCCATTAATGAAAATAAATATTCTGTATTATAACTTATAGAAGAGAAAGTAAGATTCGATTAAATCGTTCATCTCTGTAATACTATTTAGTTAGTCGGATCAGTTATCTTATGTAAAAGAAAATGTACATCATATAAAAGGATTAAATAGTACATTAATCTCATCGACAATGTTATGTATATAGGAAAACAGTGAATTGTCTTGTTTTTTCTTTTTGAAGTTTTTTTCTCCTACCGGTACTTTCGAAAGATTTCAATTGATGAAATTTGTTTGCCATACGTCACAATCAATTGATTGAAATAATATCTCACATCGAAATATCAATTGTTAAAACTCTCGAATTATGGTCAACATTGCTTTTTGTCTTTTGTGTTCTCTCTACAATATTTGTTCAATCAAGTAAAAGTATTCTTCTTTTGTTATTTCATTCTTTTTACCAGATAATTTTTTTCAATTGTTACGAATAGATGGAAGTTGTATTAGTAAAAGAGTAATGTTATGTCATTCGTATTTTGTACCTATGTATGTATGTTATTCTTCTGCTTTTGTTGCAGAAAAAGGATTTCATTTTCTTCTTATAATGTTCGTCAATACAACATAAACTCTCATTTTCTCTTTCTCTCTCTCTCTCTCTTTCTTGTTTGAAAGGAATATTGAAATGAAACGAAAAGGAAGCCTGGAGTGAATGTAGGTGAGAGAACACAAGTGACTCTCTATGATCAAATTTACATTTCCTTAGTTAAAGCCAGTTGTATCAAGCTTGTGTCTCCTTTCCTATTGTATGACCCTCTTGTTATGTCCACTTCACTTGTTCCACTTGTATACTATACATCGATTATTTTCTTTTTGTGCTACTTATTCTCGAAAAGAGGATATACAATACAAATGATGAAATGAATATCGAAGGTCATACAAAAAAAGCAGTCAGTCATATATTAAAAGAACAAAACAGAAAACAACTCAATGATAGATGGATCGATATTTGTATTTAGATGATCTAACTGATAAGAACAGAAGAAGAAAAAAAAAATAACTGTAGAAATATTGACTTGTTCATATCAAGATGCATTGAACGAGCTATGAAAAGTGTTCGTTGATCTATGTTAAGTCATGATCAAATATCGAGTATAGTTCTTACTTGCCTTCTTTCTATTTTTTACTGTTTCTCACACGTGTGAACATATTTATACCTATTGCATCATGCTACATCTATGACATGAACATATATACAAGTGATTATCAGTACGTCACGAGAAGAAATAGATGGATGTTCATTTACAAATTTCTTATGCATATATATCAAGACCATCTGTCTGTCAGAGTAGTATATCAATGGATTTTTACCGATCATGATTCTTCTTTTCCGTTGTTTCTCCTCTACTGTAATTAGATCATTATTTCATCAAAATAAATAATAATCGATGGCACATATATATGTATACATGTTTATGTTTCTCTCATATATATATATATATATATTAGTTTACATACCGCTAGTAGTTTGTACAGTTATCATATTTGATGATAGTAAAATAATGTCGAGTAATGAAGTGAAAGCAAGACGGGTTCTTTTTTCACCTCCCCTTTTTTTTCTTATTCTCTCTTTTTTTTTATTTTATGCATTTTATATGCTAGTATTATTGATCGTGTCCTTTCGATTTACTCATTAAATCCTCTGTTCATATTCGTTGTTCATATTTTTTTTCAAAACGAACAAATATCAAAATTGACAGTCGACGATAGTGATATATGTATATGTGAAATAGATATACCCGAAAGCAATTATCGCCTAAGTAAAGAAATATAGTCTTCTAACCTTGAGTTTGTTTTCTAAATCTAATCTTCAATAATATCTTATAGGCTTACGTGATGATTGTATATCAACTTGTTGATGTCGTTCATTACTTAGAAAAGCTCTTTATTCCATTAACAATGAATACGAAGACGTAGATGATCGATTCATATTTTTTTGTTGGTGCTCTGGTCAAGTCTTTATTTTTCTCTCTCTCTCTCGCTCTTTCTTGTTCCAATTCTTTCTCTTGTTCTTTCTCTCTTTGTACTTTTTATTGATGGATGCACATGAAGCCCGTCAGCAGTAAACCGAATCTCATTGTAATAGATTTATAACCAACTCATATGTACATGTGACGAACGATAACAATATTATACCTGCGTACATGTACAGAACAACTACGTATTCTTATGTGTTTTTTTTCTTATTACTAAGCTTAAAATAAACACTGAACGACGAGACTACATACAAGTGCTCATACATACCACTCATGCTACTGGCGTCGGCGTCCATAGCTGCGTCTTCTCCTGTAGGACGTCGTTGGTGACGTTGACGTTGATTATGGTCAATAACAACCGGTCGTCGTTGTTTCTCCCACGAACGGTCGACCTCGTACGTATACTCCTTCATGGTTGACGAGCGACAAGTACAGATAGATACCTATCTAATTATCAATGCAAGAGACGACAATATTGATGATGAGTGCATCGTACTAGAACGAAAGAATTAAGATTGAATGCATAGGAGTATAAAAGAAAAAATGGTAATGAAGTATATTTGAATGAATATTAGATAGTAAATTTCACGTCAAAAGTGACATGCGAATGAGCTTTAAGAATTTTAATTGAACTTAAAAAGATTAATCTATTTATTATTATTACTATTGAAAATAGTGTAACAATAGAATCGATTTCAATTTGCCAATGAACGAATCAAAAAAAAATATATATATATACACTAAACTTTCTATCATAAGAAGAAAAACAACAGATTTATTCGGACAATCAATCAATTAACAAGTATTATGTATATTTGTATGCACATATCTCAAGTGTCATCTGTCATTGAAAAACAGAACAAATATGTAAATAATGAAACCCTGAAAATGTTCACTGAGTCTAAAAATAAAACAGATACTATCAATCTTCACTGTCATAATAGCAATTGCAAATTATAGATACTAAAGCGTAAGATATTCTTTTAATTATACGCCAATAAAAAAAGAAAACCGATGAATTTTAATCAGCGGAATAATTTTTTCGTTCTTAAACAATGCTAAAAGTATGAATACATAAAGAATTTTATTCAAGAATCACAACGTCATGATAATCTTTCATTAATAATTCATAAAATATTATTTTTTTTGAATTCAAATCAAAATGAAATATTACGATGAATAGAATAGAATTATTCCATAATATATCGTCTTTAAATAAACGGATTCGTTCAACTACCTATTTCAGTTCGTTTTATTTCATACGAAAAACGTATTTTATGTAACATCGATCATTTTTCGATTTACTTTTTCTCTTATTTGGAATGTAACTAAAGTTATGTAAGTTTTCTATTCATTCTTCAATAAAATCAAAAATATGTCATAAATTCTGATAAACAATTTTTCATAGGATGAAATGTGATATTCGAAATGTAATTATGACGAGTTCATATGAAGATATTTTCTAAGGCAAAGGTCAATTTCTATGCTAAATCGAAATAAATTCACTATGATTACTCTAAATATATGAATTAAGTTAGTATATATCTTATTGATGTCTAATTAGTAGAATTTTTATTTTGAAACAAAAACTTACGTTGAATATTCGAAGTAAGATTTCTACATGGTAAATAAAATTGTTTTCTATTAAAAAAGTAACTGAACTAGTATTTTATGTGAATGATACGTTTAAAAAGTGTAGCATTTTACGGCTTAAGAAGGATTACGAACACATAAAATTCATCGATGTTTTATCTCTCGAACTTTAGAATGCGTTGCATCCTTCATGCGAGGAAAAAAAAAGAAAAGAAAAAAAACTCGCTTGTTCACTTTGGTATGAATGATTGAGAAAAAAAATCTCTAATACATTTCTTTTCTTATACTCGCCTATTATGAAGAACTACAATGTGATCAATGTAGAAAATTTTTTCGCAAGGTTATGCGATTTTATAATAAACCACAATCATCGTACACGCGTTTATCACAAAGGTTAATGATAGTTTTACGCTGTTTAATAGAGAAAAAATCGATCATTATAGCAGAATAGAAAAAAAAGGACTTTATGTTTATACGTAACTAATCTTCTACGCTAATCACGTACAATGTTGACACTATGGATAATGACCAAGTGAAACTTTTAAAAACCACAAATAGCAGACTTCATTGATGTAGACGAAGAAAGCCATAAAAAGTCAGACTGTTCGAAATTTACTTATGATTCAGTACGTTTTGATATACTTTCGAGCATTTATTCACTATCTATATTTATATGGATCTACGTTTACTTGAAAATCTTACGAAGAAAAGAAACTACTAGACAGAAAGGGGGAAAGTGATCTGATAGAGACGGATGGATGAATGGATGTAAAGAATAAGAAAGAAAAAGAAACGGTAAAATTGGCATAAAGACAAGCGACACTTTTTTTTTCTCTTTTTTTCCTTCTCATCTTAACGACGATAGTGAAGAGAGCAAAAACCTAAAAAAAAGAGAAATGGTGATGATGATGATGATGATGAACATGAACAAAAAACGTGTTGAGTATATATAGCAATAGTTATTATGTTCTTTTCTTTCCTTGCATCAACAGTATATTTTACATTACTCGTCTTTCAAAAAAATCAACCAACTGATGATGATATGTAAAGACATGAGACCTTGAATTCAAGTTCATTCATTGTTAGACGTCTTTTTCTCTTCGTCTTCGTTTTCGCTCTCTCTCTCTCTCTTCTTAAACATTTACTTGAAGAAAACGAAGATCTATTTGTATAAATATATTCATTTTCTTGATAATGAAAAAAAGAACAAGAAGTAAGCCAGACGTATTTTTACTTACACATATTTGTTTATAAACTAAACAGCCCTTAAAGTGCAACTTACATACTATTTCACTTATCATTAATAGTACTATAGTAAACGGCTTTCTATGTACAGACGAGAAATGAATCGAAAAAAAAGAAGCGTTGTCATTCACATAAAAGTAATGTGGTACCGGGTGTTAAAACATTTGCGGCCACACGTATTGTCTTCCATGCTCACATTTTTTTTTCTACATTCAACTCAAGGCAAACAATGCATAAGGAGAAAAAAAGAGCAAGAGAATAGACGACAGATTGATTTGACAGACGTCTTGAAAAAAAAAGAAAGGATAGTATGTTTGACTTTCCGATGTAGTATTGCGTAAAAGACAATACAATGGACAAACCCAGCGGGAACAATAAGGAACGAGAAAAAAGGAAGAATCTAACGGCATAACATAATGTAAATTCTTCCTGCTTTGCTTGACTGTTTTTTGTTAGATGAAAAGAACAATAGCAGTGCAAAAGTAAATACTTTACCAGCACGCTTACTCACTTACTTTAACATACATACCAGAATGAAAATAGATCTTCACAAATAAGCATGCCCTAACTCAAAACCTCTGGATACATCTTCTTCTCTTCTCGTTTACCTATGCATCTACGCTCACGTATAGACAATACAAACAATGTCCGAAAAAAAGAAAGACTTACGCATGCGTATATGAAAGTAGAGAAGAAGAAAAAAAGTGAACGAAATGTATTTCTATTCGTAAGTTTTTGTTCACTCACTATTTCAGTTTCAAAGGTTAACGTTCATAGATACGAACGATGAGCATACTCGTATCTGCTACGAATATTACCTTGAATTCGCTCTTTTTCTTTCTTGCTGACATATAATGATCATTGTTTAGTTTTACGTGGCTCATTAATGAAAAGTTGATTGTACGAATGTAAAATTTAAGTTACATGTCAAACAAGGCATCATTATGATCCAGTGTATAGAATGAATAAGACGAGTAGAATAAAGTGTCTACGCCTACCGATATTACTAGATCGTTTTCTTTTCTTTTTCTAATGATGGTCATCATGATGACTATGTGTTAGTGTAACCAATATGAAAGGAATAAGAAATAACAAATATACACTAGAGTTCGATCTACGCTCACGTAATTCAATACCACACACACACACACATATATATACATACATATATGATGGATGGATGGATGGATGTGTGTGTATGTGTATATGTATACATGCATACATATGGTTGCACGCGTAAAAAAAGAAAAAAAGGTTTACTTTTGTAAAAATGACACAGTGAGCAAAAGGAAATAATAATATGCAAATTTGACTACGACTCACTTTCTATTTCTTTCTGTCTTCTGCTCGGCAAAAATTTGCTAGGTGTCAAATTGCATATTCAACATGCAAATGTTCAATATCATAACATCGTACTCAAACTAGTGTGATAAACATCTTCAGTGTATTTTCATCGTTGGCATATAAATTTCTATGATTTATGTAATAATGATTAACTATAATCATTTAAATTATATAGATCACCTTCAACTTTCAAGTTATAATTTGAATACAAAAAACTATTAAACAATACTCAAGGTCAAAAGATAAACTTAGAATCGTATAATACAGAATAAACATCATGTGGCAGACTTTTTACGCAAGTAAAACGAAGAAATAAGTTTATATGTTAGTGCTTCATTTCATCTCCAAGGTTGACCGATTTCGATCAAGGCTAAAACGTCTTTTCTCTCTCTCTCTCTGTGTTTCCTTAAATGAAAACATAATCTAACTCATATGGCATCCACTGTTTACCGTTAATTTTAGTTAAAAGCTGTCTATCGAACACACATGTTGATAAGACAAATGGTGAGTACATATGATTTTAACCATAGGAAGCTCTATTAAATCAAATCACCACTATCGAGAACTTAACTACATAGCAAAATGAATCCAATATTTTCTTTTCTTTTCATTATGCTTTACAAAGCGATTACTATTAAAGAATTCAGGGTAAAAGCGGACCAGTCTATATGAAGAAAGTGCTCTTAATCTCAAGTATATTTGAATAGATAGTGAAGTAAAAAAAAATTGCCTTCAAGTAATTAACTCTCGATAATAATCGAGAAAAGGAAAAGAAAACATCAATCTTCAAGTACAGTCTAAAATAATGATTATTTTAAACAATCCGATTTACGAAAAAAAAAAAGAGAAAACTTTCATGTTCAATAATACTAATTTTGAATGTACAACTTGCTCATTTGCAATATCTGTATTTATCATATTTGCTTATGCATATCGAGTTTAGCTGATTATCTTGTCAACGATACGAATAGCAAATACATCAAATTTACTTATACGACTAAAAAGATCAAATAATAAATTTTATCATACATATGATCAAATGTCTTCTTACAATCATTTCTAAGTAATAAAAATAAAATAATCATGCAATCGTTTAAAACACAAACTACAGATACTCATCTACATATGATTGCACCATCATTATAGTATAAAGAAATTTCAACACTTGACCTGGCATTGAGTTCTTTTTAAAGAAATTGATCAACATCGGATACGAACCGAATAATATATTGTAGAATGCACAAAAAATAATCTTAGACTCATCTATTAGTTATAAGAAAACATCAGCATGATGTGATTTCCTACGGGAATATATAACTACAGTCAGAAAATATTTGTTAGCTCAATTATATTACTCAAATTGCCTTTGGAGAATTACTTTTTTTGATTCGTTGTCATTAAGTACAATTTCATTCAAATTAAATAGAAAATAACTGTTCTTAACATTGATTGAAACTATGCCATCTTATGACAACAAACGATCGATAGGTCTCTGTTTGATTAATAATCTTTTGTCTGTAGTAACAGTTAGATTATAAATTAGTTTTCAAGTTGAAAATAGGTACGTATTCTTTAAAAGAAAAAAAAGAATTTCAATCAAAGTAAATAGCTATCACTATGGAATCGTTACATCTACCAGTTATGAAGAATGTGATAAAAGAACACGTTATAATGACGAATCATGATCTATCACTTATTCAGCTTCCTACTGTTCTACCATTGTCATTGCTCACACACATGTGTATTTATATATATATATATATATATATCATTAACTAGATTCATGGTTTGCTTACCGATGATTTTTGTCTTATGGACTTCTTATTCTAGTATTCAAGTGGTTCACTTCTATCAAACAATAATAAATAAAATCCTCACAAATGTCCTTTTGAACAAAAAAAAAAGGAAGACGAGAAAAAAAAAGTCAAGTAGATGTATTGTTAATTTTAATTTAATTGATATGTACCAATGAAAAATGATTCGTATCATATCCAACTTCGTTTTACTTCAACTCTCGTCTATTTCATTTCACATTAAAAAAAATAATGAATCGTTCCACGATCTATTCAATGTGACTTCTATTAGGTAACACTTCTCATTTTGAACAAGGTCTTGTTATCACGAAATGATTTTTAGCTAAATATCCATTTCCAATACGTAATGTAAGCTTGTTGTTGTAAGCTCGCATTTTATGAGTTAGTACGTGCACGTGAGATTCGTTTTTTCTTCCTTGTCTTCATAAGTATTTCTGAACGAGTCTACTGTTCATGGCGTGTTATAAGTTTAGACTTTCGAATATTTTGAACAATAATCAGTGCATATATCTACAAAAATATTCTCACATCGCATGAGAATAATAGACTATAGTTGTTTTGTTAATTCTATTTCGAATAAACTATTGATCATTGTATAAACACAGTTTCTGTGTACATAGATACAAAAGATTTTGAATTCAATAATTTTCACACAATAAAATTGTGAATGACATTAATTCGAATAGTGACTACTTGACAAAATGAAACGATAAAATCATGAATCGTTCCAAAATGTGCTACCATGTCAACAATACGAAAGGGTTTTTATTTGATACAATGCAAATCTCCTCTGGCTAAAATATAAATATTTGAATGACTTAGTATAAAAAAAAGAACAATGGCAACTATTGTTTTAGAAAATTCTCTAATGAATAAGAATTAAGATTCATCATTTGCTATTGTCCTACTAGTATAGATACGATAATTCATTTTATTGTTAAACAAGCACAATTAACATAAACTGGATTTATTATTATGATGCTTATTTTGTTTGGATTTTACTTCTCGACCTGTAGTACAACGTTTATAGATATCTCAGTCGTTCATATGTCAATGAACGTTTGCTCTATTTACATTCTAAATAGTATTCTATGTTATATGAAAATACAATTACATTTACTATAAGCAATTTTTTCTATTTCTCTAAACTACGAATCAATAAATGAACTAGTTCTCAATTGATACTGTAGTAAATATGTTTAAAATGATTTACTTCCACTCAAGATAATAGACTATAATAAATTGTCTACTAGCAAGGTCACTCATTCGACGGAGACATCATTTTTCTCTATATTATAGTCTCATGTCAGTAGTTATGTTTGACATGTTTCGAGCCAATTGTTTAAAGTAATTACAAGAGTTTCCGATGATAAATAATTTCGTTTGTCATTGTTTTATTATAGTACGCTCGCTTTTTCATTCTAGCACAATTTCATTTGTGAATGAAGAGTTTGACTTTTTACATGACGAATTTTTGAGTGACTTTCTATTGATTCTAACTATGAGTTCTACTGAAATGGAAGCATGGTTTTTTCCATGCTGCAAACAATACTTAGAAAGCTCTGTGTGTTAAATTCATATACCAATTAGCTCATCATAAAATATCAATAGTAGAGATTTGTTGATCCCAAGTTTATATGACTAATAAGAATGATTTGAATAGACTTTCAGAAGAGAGTTAAAATTGAACTTGAGAATTCTTAACCAATAGTAGAATGTAGTATTGTAGTAAAATTCTATGCAAAGTTCACTTATTCAACAGTCGAAATCATTGTAAAGTATAGTTCGTACATTAGTATTTATGAAATCAAAAGAAAAACAAAATTTTATAACATAAATGTCAGTAGTATTCTTTACTTCAATATTTAAAGTGTAAAATAATGTAGAAAAAATTATTGTAAATAAGTACGAATTGGATAAATTACGATTGATAATCAGTAAGAGCCAGTAGAATAAAATTGTTAAGTGGAACAGACTAGCCATTATTCTTGACCATGATAAAGTGAATCCCAAGCTTCTTTTATTCGTATTGAATGTTACACTGCATGATTATCCTTATTTGAAGTGTCTGAAGATGATTTAGTATCACAACGTACTTCTTCAATACTTAATGCAGTGGTACCATCTTCGCATGTATTGTCTTGCATCGTTGTAAGTAATGTAGAGTAATATATTTTTTTGTTTAATTTTATCAGTATTTATATCCGAAAAAATTGGTTTTTTCCAATCCCATCCTTCACATGTGACTTGCGTTCTTTCGTCATTGTAAAAGCTTGATGACAATTTCTTCGATGTTTAAAGGACGAAAGAAACAATGTTGGCAGCTAAAAATATTTCCGTTCTTTCATATCAAATGTTTCGAACTTTATTCGCTATAGTTAACATGTAAATCATTGACTAAAATTTAAAAGTTCTTGACTTTCCTTTAAATTAATTTCATTTATCACCGTTCTAGATATGTAACTTAGTATTTATTTTAATTACCATCTAAATATCTTTGTATTTAGCAATACAACATATTACTGACGAAGATAGAGTGCATGTGTGATTTATATAGCTACGATACGATATCTTGAGAGTAATGACGATGGTGGATATTGAAAAAAAAAAGGTCATGCTAAGAGCAAACTAAAATCTGTCTATACAACCTTGAGGCTAAATAGAATCTCTCGTTTCCTCAGATATTCACGTAATAGATTTGTTATCTGTTCTATGATATATGAGATATTTTCAAAGAATTCCTATTTGTTTTCCTCGTCTTTCTATCACCTTAGATAAATGATAGAATCTTTTATTTATAAATAAAAGATTCTATCATTCATCTAAGGTGATAGAAAGAAGAGGAAAACAAGAGGAGCTCTTTGAAAATGTGTCATATCTCATAGAACAGATAATTAGTCGCACTATCTACGGTCATGTCTTCACATGATAATATATAACAGCATTGACAATTTTTCCTTTTCATAAAGAAAAAACTCTGAAAACTCGAGAAAAGATATGTTTACATTCAAGGTCCCAACGAACTCTAGTCAAGGACATCGAAAAACATGACTTTATTGAAGTTTTATATCCAATGCATCTTATGTTGAAAAATCACGAACGAGCAAATCAACATCTTTACAATTTTTGTCGTCAAAGCGGCACTGCGTCTCTTATTTTGTTTGGTAGCTATTCAGTATTTTTACTTGTTTTCATTCGTATGCACTTAAATAAACTGCTCGTTGTGCATTTGTAACTTTTCCATAATGATTTCCATCACACTATGATTTATTATTGTAAACTTAGAAAAAATTTAAAAAAATAATAATAAAGAAGTATCTGACATCAAGTGTAATGGAGTAAAAGATTTTCGAAGCAATTCTAGGTTTGATTCAAAACTTGCAAAGCGCATCTGATTTACTGTACATGCATCTTGTGCGCTCATGTCTATAATTTTTTCAGACTGTTGCTAAAATGTGTTCTGTTTCATTTTGAACAATATATTGAATCATGCCATGATGTCGATACTTCAGATTTTTGACTTTTTCATGAATATAAGAAAAGAAAATTTCATTAATGAACGTGAAGTAAACAATTATGCCAACATTGACTCTATGATTTTTTCTACGAGTAAGATGTATACAAAAGTAAACATTAAAACTAGAAACACACAAGAAGTTCAATACGTGTTCAAAAATATTCGTATACATGACAAGAATAAATGTACAGATGTAATATTTCGTTTAACTTGACACATGATCATCAAGCAAGATCATTTATAAATTAATGAATCATTTACAAGAAGATGAAAGAAGATAATCTATATTTAATCATAAGTATGTTAATATGCTTATCTAATAAAACAAGAAAAGAAAGTTTATATTTATATAAGAGAAAAGCAAATGACATGGAATTTTACTTCTGTAAAAGACAAAACTCTATTAATAACAAAAACAATATGTCAACAAGCCTTCGAAAAGTAAATTTCATATTTACACACAGATATAAATCATCAATGTAAATACTTTTAGAAACTGACTCGTGCTCTTCACAAAATCTCTCAGCCATCATCTACAAAAACAGGTGCATGACGTCTTAACATGATATCATTATAATAATATTTCAAATTTAGAAACTAGATCAACTAACACTGTCAAGAAATCTACAATTTCACATTTATCACAACGAACGTCGGCAAGATGTGATTATGTAAGATTTTTCACTAGAATGTTCCACGAGTAAAAATGCTTTTACATACATCTAGATCGATCTAAGTGACTGTTATTCATGGACTTCATCTTACTCCGAAGATTCCGGTATATCGTCGATTCCAATATCAAGCAAGATTAGCAATCAACTACAGTCAACAAGAATATATTCCGATGATTTATCTTCACTTTCAATTTCGTCGAATCTAACTTCTATTCCAAATGATCTAACGAACATTTTTCACACTGATGAAGTAACATCGAACATTATTTCAACATCATCGCAATGTTGTCCTTGTCATTGTCACCGTTATGTTCACACTGATCTCTTGTTAGCTGAATCAATCAATTATCTTCACGTACAAAAACAAAATGAACAGACAAAATTTACTGAATATAAAATTTATCCTTTTATGCTGTGATTTCAAAATAAAATTCATTTCATTTCTAAAAAAAACAGCCAACATTTTTTTTATCCAGCTGGATTAAAAACTTTGGTAAACAAGACCAAATACATTTTCCCTTCATCTATGCAAATATACACATGATGGATTTTGTCTTCATTTATTCGCAAGATTACTCAATCTGTTGAAATCATACAAAATCGCTATATGACCTCACACTTAGATTTCGTTTTTTTTTCAGAAATGTACGTTGGAAATTTCAGTATTAATCATCACGACACTATCAATGAAAGTGAGGGAAAAATAAATTTATATCGAAAGTCATTGTATTCGTTTCCAAGCTAAATTTCATCACATCGCAAACTTAAACGTGTTAGTATAGTCTTTTTTCTTTCAATGGTCCAATGTTCTCTATGCCAAGGAAGAAAATCATTGTCGAGGACTTGATTGTATGCGTTGGTCTGTTTCAACCGTTATTTGGTGGTCGACGTGCATGCATTTCGTCGATGATTCTTATCATTTAGAGCTATGTTTGCTCTTGTTTTAACTATGTACTTAACCCATTGACTGTTTTCATTTATATCGTCAGTGTCAAAATGTAAAGAAAAATGATTCAGAAGATAACTTGATACAGTGTATTACGCCTTGCGGCTGTATGTTTTTGCCAACTATAAATCTTTTTGTGAGGCTATAGGTTTTCAAAAGGAACAAAAACGAAAAGATTGACAAAAATAGAATGAATAATATCTTGAAAGTTTTTTCCTTTTCATTGTAACGATGATCACGTTTTAGTGTGGAATTTTTGAAACTTTCACTAGACTCGAAAACAAGAGAGTTTTGTGTGTTCCAATTTCAAACGGCTTCAAAAGGAATTCCACGAGTTGAGAATACTTATTTGTGTCAAAACTGATATTGTTTTCTTTAGTGTAATTAATGATTTTGATAAAATATGAATATTCTACGGTCAATCGATCATTCTTGTGTATCGAAAATGACAACCATTCTTCAATGAATTCGCTTAAAAAAAAACTAAATTATTAATTAGGATATAATCTCCATCAATAACATAGTCTCTGACGAAAATTTACTGATTGATTGTCGCCAGTGTATCAAAGTTTCAAAACAAAAATTGTCAACTCTTTTGTATGGCTTTCTCTATGAGAACAGAACATCATATCGACAATGTTGTTCAAACATGATCGCAATTGTTGCCTATCACGTTTAAATTAAATTGAGAATAATAAATAATTTGTAGTGTAATGCAAGGATGGGATCGATTTGGTTAGAACATTTTTTTAAAATTCATTTGTTTCGTAAAAATCTGGTAACCGATCTCATCTCTATTCTAGAATCGTTCATGTCTCATTGAATAATTTCATTAGTGCTTCTCGATAACCAGAGAATTGTAGATTCACATCTAATATTCAGTTATCTTGGATGACTATTAAAACTTCATCTTCGAATTTATTGCATTCTAGACAATACTGAAGATTGATGTTCCTTCGTTCATAGATCCTGATTGTATCATGTATGAATACTTCGATGGCATAGAGTCAACATATATAACTAAAATAGTTCGAATACCTGAGCCTAAAAAGTTATATACGTATGTGATTTGTTCATTTTTCATTAAAAAAATCTCGTTCGTGATTACTATTCAATGTTTTACATCATGCATTTCTGTCAGAATATAAGAGACAGATAACAAGTTTAGGAAAATAACCAGTATATTAAAACAAAAAATATTTCATTGACACGTACTATAAAAGTATTATCAAGTCGTTTATCTTGTCCAATATTATGATATTGTCGGAGGAAAATTCCTACTTTTTTTATTCTCATTCACCTGTAGAAATGAACTTTTCTATACCTAGATATTCGAGGTGAATATCGAGTGGTACATTCGATGCTTTTATTATGTACAGTTCATCGAAATTGGCATAAAAATAATGATCGTTTATCGAGGTGGAAAAATTGAGACTTTCGTACTTCCCATATGCTTCGATCGTGCTCTTCTGCACCTCCATCATACGTTCTTCTACTTCCAAAATACTTCGACGTACGAAGTGTCATTTTTTTCCCCTTAGAGATCATCTTTGAGTGTAACCGAGATAAACTCTCTGATGAATGACTTTTGTACCATAGAATTTTCTTATCTGTCATATTACATTTTTGCAAACAATTGAGTTGTGTTCATGCTCTGTAAACCGATTGATTATCTGTACATTGCAGATACATTCCAAAATAAGGATTTTTACTTAAGCATAAGACATGATTGATTTCAAATTGAAGTTTCGTGAAAATTAAATCACTTTCTATCATTACTCATGATAGGCTAAAATTATATGATACAGATTGATCCAAATTGTTAGCTTTGTCTCAAGTCTCCATAGAAGAGAATAGAATGAGTTCGAAACAATTTTATTTGTTTAAAAACAATGATGATGCTAAACATTTTTCATCTTGTGAGCATGATGATAGAAGCCAATTGCTTCCATTGAGCAATAAGATATTCAATTGGATGTAGATCTTCATTTTTCTTTTACACGTTACTATATTTATTGTCAACACCAGCTTCATGTAATCAGCATGATTCTTATACATTTTGAAGTTGAACAAATATTTTTATGTTTGTCGTATTTCTTCATGTTAGCGTGATAGTTACTGAGTTTTGATCTAATTTGAATATAACGAAATTGAAAAATGTGAAAATTTTTACAGTTGAATAAAATTTATATCGAGATGTTTGCTTTATTTATACTATCAGTCGTAAGTATAGTTCAACTTCTACGGCCATTGTATTTTGTTGGAATGTCGAACAACAACAACGACGAAAAGAAATAAATATTCTTTGAGAAAAGAACATTGGCATTATTCTATTTATGGGATATGTTAGTAAGATGGAAAAATTTATTGAAAGTTAACTATGGTTAATTTGCTTAGGCAAATAAATCGAATCATTCTTTAATCATACACTATCTAATAAATAATGACAAGCAAACACAAGAGTGTGTTGATTTTCGTGTATGACTTTTCTTCTATTTTATTAAAATCTAGTGTTCTTTTGTGTCGTTACTATTTCTCTCACAATAGAATAACGGACTGACGATGTATATAGTTTTCTTCATAACTTCGCAACAGTGTACATTAGTTATTGAATAAGTGTTTGTACTTTGTTTCTTCCGAGCAGTTTTTTCATGTCGTTAAAGAAAAGAAAATTATTTTTATTCGTCCTCCATATCCATGTTTTTCATAGGTGCATTCGTTTGCTCCATGTTTTATTCGAATTGTTCTCTTAAGAGTCCAATTTATAATAGAACAACATAGTTAATACTGGGTTTCTTCTTGATTTTCATATAAATTCACGTGTATAATTGTTGTCTTTTTCTTACATATCGGCTTATTGTTCAAAACATCCAAATTTTCATGATGAATTATGAATCTAATGGATCAATTATTATCGACGACATTGAGTGTGTTACATATTTTTAGAAGTGTATTGTTTTTGTTATTAAAAATCATTTATTTTTTAGTCGTCTATTTGTGGTATATAGTAGAGCAAAAGAATATATGAATAAAATATCAAAGGGTATTGATGAACAAATTGATATATGGCAATATCGTCGACAGATAATTGCTGATCAAATGAATTCACAAGCATCATTCGACTTTCTGTTACCTAAAACTCAACGTATAAACGAATTAACAATTGAAGCTGTTCAAGGTAAACTAGTGATATGTTTTCTGCCTATTGAAATCGATTGATATTTTGTTTATTAGCATTATGTCGAGTTGAACTATTAATTGAGCAAATTCTTCGTATTGATCCAAAAGCATCAGTACCACCAGCAAATACTACTATGTCAAGATCAACGTCATTTACAGGACGTTCAACAGATACAAATGTTTCATATTCAACAATAAATACTATTACATCACGTATGCATCAACCTACATCTTCACCATCACTCAATCAATTGAATCAACAGCAACCATCATACATGGGATCCGTGTCAAACGGTAAAACAATGATAAAACAAACGTTACCTATTCCTGTACTTCGAACATCACAACCTACAGCATCAAATCGTGGAGTATTCGCAACTACACAGGAAAAAACAAGCTTCAAACCAATTGAACAACAACGATCATCTGTTATTCTTGATAATACATCACGCCCAACACCGATTCATCCATCTACTACTACTCAGTATCCTAGTAATGAAGCAGTTAATTTTGTAAGTTTTACAATGATGTCTAACTATAATTAGGACGTTTTTCATCATCAAACTCCAGTCATCATGAATTCTTGTGTCAATAATATAGACTTAATTTTATTTGAAAACTAAATATAAAATTTCAAATTCTATGTCTACCTATTTCAGAGAAAAATCTACTAGACAGTGATACTGTCCGATAGGAAGTAATAAAAATTTGTTTCTTTCATCAACAAAATTATGATATCATCACCATGTTTGAGTCAAGATATTCGTGGTGAAACAATATGATCTCAGTAATTCGTTTCTAGAACAAGTTATCTTGACAGTCGAAAACTTCTGTTCAAATTCTATGAAATATTGTTAAATTGTTTTTCAACACTAATAATTTAAGAAAAATATCAAGTCAAAGAGTTCTTAATTAACTTCGATTACGTAGTATAACGTTAACAACACTTTTACAACGCATATATATATGCATAAAAAATTTCATTTGAAATCTTATGTTTATTTGATCTACGAAATTTTTGTCATCAAATCAATTTAAGAATTTGTTGTTGAATAATCACTTAGATTACATTATTATAGATACGTCCAGGGATAGCATCGTACGGTACACGAACACCACCATCCGATCATATAGCACCATTAATGCCAGCTTCTTCGACGAGCAAAATCACTAGTATTTATCAACAACCGCCACCTCGTAACTAAAAATCAATGAAAATTTTCGTGATACTTTTATTGAGCATGATTACTGTTTCCTTTTTAATATAGGTGGTAAAGTTCAAGTAAAACTACAACGTATTCTACCTGGTACGAAATGGAAAAAGGCTAAGGTAGATGTGGTTGATTCACTTTCGGGTTTCTATGCCGAAAATCTTGATGATAGCATACGTGTGAAATTCGATCGCATGCTAACGGATCTAAAGTAAACTAAACGAAGAATAGAATAAAATTAAATTGTGTAGTGAAAGTTATCATTTCTTTTTTCGACCTTTAGTGATTTTTACTCTAGTTTGGAACAATCAAATAGTTTGTTACCATTAGAAAACATAGCTATTGGTGATTTTGGTGTAGCCAAATTTAGTGAGGATGGTCGTTGGTATCGTGCACGTTTATTAATACACGAGGATCAGGATCGTATACGTATTGTTTACATCGATTTTGGTAATATTGAAACGAAATATATCCAGGAATTCTTTCCACTTTCCAAGTTATATATTGATTTACCAGCACAAGCTGTTGCTTGTACTTTATCTGAGGTATTTGAAAAGAAAAAAAAAACGAAGCTGTCGGTTTCGTATAGTTGAAATGTAAATACTAACTTTTTAGGCTTTTCCGTCTATATCGAATGAAGATGATTCATTATGGCCACTAGAAACAATTCAAGCTTTTCGAGAAGTAGTAGCTGAGAAAATACTTGAAGTTATCTTTATGCATCCAGAAGAAGGAACAGATAAATGGTTTGTATATACATATGTTTGAAAAGAATCCTTTTTTTTAATAATTAAATTCTAATAGGCCATTACATTTTGTCCGAATTAATATTGGAAATCAAGTAAGATAAAATATTCGTATGTAGATAATATCGAACGTTTTCATACGTATGTTCATTTAGAGTGTGACAAATGTCCCAAAATTAAAACAACTTATTGAAACAAAACGAAATTATTTTATTGCTGAAAAATTGGCATCGTCTCTTACACCTCAAGAATATATTCTCTTCAATGTGCCTATTAGCGACGAAGAACAAGACATGTAAAGATAAGAAGAAACAAGTACAAGACGGACCTTAAATGAATAGTGTTCAAGTTTGACCGTTTTTTTAACGACAACTTTACTATTATTGTCTTTTTTTTTGCTTTCCTATAAGCATACTGTGTTTCTTCATCCAATGTTCAGTGTATTATCTCTGTAGAATTATTTTGTTGTGTTGATATTTATCATTACTACTTTGGGAATTTCGATCATGCAAAGTTAAAATTGATTCCCTCAAGGTTATGATTACAGTAGGTTTGAAATGACACTGAGATCATTTCCAACTTCCCCATGGATATCTATCTCTTTCAGCTTATTGTGTATTTCTTGTTATTAATGCATCAACGTCTTTTTTTCCTTATTTTTTGATAAATTGATTTTTATGTTCTATTCGAAATTATTATTGAGAAAAACTCAAGTGACAAAATGGTATATATATATATATACGTAGATATAGATGAATTACATGCGGAAAAAAAGTTGTTTTTTCAATGATTAGCACTGTTCGAAATAAAACTAAATAGATAGGTTTATTTCTTAATATCTAAAGCGATCTTCTTTGTATTCAAAGATTTCCTCTTGAAATATAATCATTCGACATTTTATGGAAATATATTTCTATGTTCGACAACGGATGAACTTTTTCATTCAAATCAAAAGAAAATATTTCATGTGAATTCAACATTGCTTGATTCTAGTATGTGTGATTCTTTCTTGTTGATTTGTGTGAATCCTTTTCTTTTTATATTATTCGCAGAGTTTGTTCTATCCTTGAATCGACTCATCAAATTAGTGAATGGTCAAGTTATGCAAGTATATGCAGACTTACAATATCGTCTATGAAGTAAGTTTATACTGATCTACAACTAAATGAAAATTTTACTAATTTTATAACTTATATTATACATAGTAGATTGATCAATGGCGGGGGTATGCACAAGATTAATTATGATTTTACAATATCGTAGTTGAACGAAAGGAATTATATTCTCGAATTTTATCGTGTCTTTGAAATTCACTATTTTGAATTGTATACATTGGCACTACGATGACGAGAATTTGCCATCATGAAATGAATGTGAGAGGAGAGAATTGATATTCAAAACGTCAATAAAACTATCTTTAGCATTGCTGAGGTTATATTATTTACGTAGAAAGCAATAGATAGTCATAGTTCTTGTTGAATCTCAGCAACGATGTCTATCTAGCAATATTAGAAATGATCAACAGATTACAGTAATAAAATGATATTAGAAAATATTCAGATGATTCATATTCTTTTTATGAACTAAAAATAGTGAACTCTGCTTTAAAACAAGATAAGAGAATTGCATCATGTGACTTTATCAGTTGCGTTCATATTGATAAAGAAATGAACATTGATGTTAGTATTCTAACAGAGAACTATGATATGATAACAGGGAATGTACTAATTCTGTTTATCACTTAACCACGCTTGGCAGAAAATACCGAACGTTAATCAACGAATTTCAATTGACTGATTAGCAAGTCTCTATTGAGTATCATAGGCATACTAAAAATCGACATTGTCATAATCGTATCAGATATCAATACACGTATTCGTGGAATAAGCATGAATGACTGCGAATAATAGTTTTTCCATATCGATGCATATCGACAAGAAAATGTTCTGATTCATATTCTCGCGCATCACTTATTCTCATGGAATAAATGTTTTCTCATTTTTACAATGCACTCAAGAATAATCCTCTGTTTATCATGATCATCTCGAGGACGACCAAAAATTAACCTTGCGAATTGTTAGTTGATTGTCATTCGATTACATAAAACGTTTTCAAAATCATAGATACTACAGCTATCGTGTTGATTTCAAGTCTCGTGTTTGTACGATTTTGAAATATGAAGATTATGACCAACATTCATTCAGTTGCTGAAAGTTTATGTAGATTTTCAAAGTCTTCATTGGTGATACAACCTATCGCCTTTCAGCAATCTACTCGATTGTCAATGGAATATTTCCTGATTTAGAATTACACTCTAAGTAGATTCCTCCCCGCCCCCTCCCCTGAATTCCACCGCTTTATTTGGTCTAGAAAAAACTTAACATCTGCTACGACATATTCTGTATCCGAACTCGGCAGGTTCTATATTCGTTGAGTATTTTTAATCTCTTCCTTTATTTTCAATCTCTACTTCTAAAATTGATTATCTTAGGTTGTTAAATATCGATAATGACTTTATCGATAGCATACTTATCATGCGTCATGAAATTAAATATCGATGATCATATGAAATACGATTCATCATGAATGAATGAATCGATGCTAAAGAATATCTTATCCTAAGCAATACATCTATTTCTTATGCTATCCCAATATGGCAATTGAAGATTAATCTTAATCAAACTTCAGCATATTTATCAGTAGCAACATGTTCATTCTAAAGACAAGGTAGTACACGTGTTCGAATGAATATTTTATCATTTTATTTTTTGTTTAGTAAGATACGACAGAATGTTGAGTTGGATCATGAAATATTTCGTACATCTCTCAAAATAACGATCATCATTCAAATTCTTTTAATATGAACATCACTATCTATCTTGGTTATGTTCAATTAACTTGAAATCAATAAATAAACATTCAACAATGCATTATTCGATTACCTTTATTTTGCAAAATTCAATGAATTATTCATTGTTGCATTTCATTATTGAATTTAGTGTTCATTTTAGATATGAATGCTTCGAATAATTTGAATTCAGTCGAACTTCTCGACGATATTGATCATCTTCTATTTTTGTGCGAGCGTCTTAGTAATCGTTTGCTTCAAGTAAATTGTTATGTCGATGAAGTCAAACAAACATGGATAAATAAACGGCGTTCAATGGAATTAGATTCTAGTATATCACCACTTGTTGCTCAAAAAGTATCGAAATGTAATCAAGTTTTATTAAACGTTGCCGAGAAACTTGCCATTGTCGAACTTCAAACAGAATCGTTGCATAATCTTCAATCTTCAATCCCGAATATACTTCAACAAACGCTTCAAAGACGTGAAGGTAAACAGGAGATATGAAAAGAATTTTTATTGATGAAAAATATCCGGAAAAAATTCTAGTATGCTCTTCAATGCCATCTTTGAATAATAATTCGTCCATAAGTGTTCCTTCATCGTATTCACAAACGGTTCCTGCCAGTAGTAATGAAACTGTCAATACCGAATTTCGTTTGCAAAGAAACACGTATCCCAATACGGTTCGCTCAGTCAACGATCAACAAGTTGGTTCTACGCTTCAGACTCCATTAAATATTGGTATCAATTCAACGATGAATACATTTACACCAAGAAATTCAGCAACAACATTATTTCAAGACAAAGGATCGCTTAAACAGCAACCATTGGAACAAGTTTCATCACAACAATCATCCGCTTTCTATCGACCACTTACTGGTCAAAAAGATCTTGGCAGCAATCAACAAATACCGTCATCAAAAAATTTAATTGCATCACAAATGTCCGACAATCAAACCCCACTGACAACAATGCATCATGTGCCCATGAATGGTTATCAACAAACATCATCAAATATTGCCGTTTCTCGTGCATCAAATCTATCAGATCCTTATTCATGTATGTCTATTGTATTATCGACATGAATCTTACTTGTATGAACTAACATCTTGTCTACTTTAAGCTCTAGCAAGGAATGAATCCGATGGTAAAGTTCGTGTGAAAATGCAAGTCATCAAAGTCAATACTATTTGGCGTAATGCCGACATACCAATTATTGACCATCCATCTGCATTTTATGTTTGTAATCAAGATCCACGTGTTGCTGAACAATTTAGTATGATGTCAATAGAAATGAAGTGAGCATCAAACATATGTCTAGTGATAAGGGATATCGACATTACTTTTTTGTTTTAGCAACTATTATAATAAGCCGGTCAATACTGCTATACCTTTGCAAAACTCATCCATTGGTGATTTTTGTGTGGCTCGCTTTAGTGAAGATAATCATTGGTATCGAGCTCGAGTTGTTCTTATTCAAGGTAGTGTGTACCGTATTCTAGTATATCAAGAATATTAATTCTACAGTATATTGAATATGTAAACTAAAGTTATATGGTATCATTTTATGTTAGGTGAATCGATCCTTATTGTGTTCATCGATTATGGTAATTCAGAATCAAAACTAGCACATGAAATTTATTCCATACATGAATCATTTGCACGTTTACCTGCCATGACTGTTGCCTGTACATTAGCTGAAGTAAATTTAACATGTTTTGCTTGAATTCTCGTATGTGTTAACAGAATCTATTTTCTAGTCATTTCCACGTAATGAGAATTTTTGGACACCTGAAGCAATTCAGATGTTCAATCAACTTGTGAAAAATCGTATCGTTGAAGTTCAATTTCAAGAAGGTATCGGTCAACAATGGTATGTGAACGATGTTTTTCTACCTTAATTATTCGTTTCATTCGAGTACGTTTGACTATTTAAGGCCACTTCATTTTGTTAAAGTTATCCTGGACGGGCAAGTAAGTATTAGCATGCCTGTTGTTATCTGTGTATAATAGTTTAAGAAAAATTTCTCATTCCTATTTCTTCTAACATTTTCAGTCGATTTCTCAACATCCTAAATTAGCACCATACATAAAGCCAGCTCAAAATGAACTAATTGCCATGCACTTTAATGGTAAACTCACATCAATGGAGTATATCTTGTATAATGTTGCCGTTGTAGAATCAGATATTTATGATGAAAGTAAATATGACAAATATAAAGAGTCTAGCTGAATTGATAGGTGAATGTGCTGTTTTATTTAGATCTTTCTTGAAAACTTGATTAACATATTTAAAGAACGATATTTTGCCGATTTAAAAATTTTCGAAATTCGTATTTTTTTCTTTTGGTTGAATATAGATTACTCGGTGGTCAAACTGTGAATTCATATATACAGAGTAAAAATATAGTTGAGAGACAACGATGAGTTGTTCATTTTTTTTTGTTATTTTTCTCGCTTTCTAGTAGTTCATTGTTTTCCACATATATATACGTGTATATTTTTGTGAACATGTATCTTTTGTTTAAGTTTTTTTTTTTTGGAAAAAAGCTTTTCCATTTACGAAAAGAATGAATAGGAAAGAGTGTGATTTTTCGTTGAAACATAAAAAATTACATTGTGAAGAATTATTTATCATAATCAGTTGCATGCATAATGAAATCATTTCTCGATGAAAAATCGCTTGTTTACAAAAGCAACTCTAAAATGTATATCATGCATGATCAATCTACAAAAATGGACCGAATGCAGAGAGTCTGTTTTACGTGATATTTTTTATGATTAATTAACTGCAAAACTGCATACAAGATAGACACGTTTGTAAATCACACATTTGAAAAGAACTGATTGAATTTAGACAATATGAATCGAATGTTGGTGATATTATTTATAGTATTCCTTCTTATAAATCATCGGTAAATGAATTATAGTAACGTAGTTTTCTTGAAAATGGCTTAATTAAATCATGTTATATTTTTAAATATTCAGTATATTTGTCAATGCATATCGAAGACATCATCCTCCGACTAAAAAACATTGGACCAATCGACATGTCTATTTTGGATTCAACACCGCTGATTTTGGTCACGGTTTGGAAATCAATTCAATACAACAGGCGCCAAAACGACGAAAGTTACTTGTTAAGCATGCGTTTTTTAGAGGTGACCCACGTGAATTTCTCGGTTAAAATTATCTGCAAGCATTTAACATCATTAACACCGTTTGATCGGATATTGGCACCATCTATAGTATTATTATAGAATTTTCGACAATTAGAAATACCATTTCTGTGAATATGGAAAATATCTAACCTTTTGTCAATAATGACGATAAAAGATATAAAGAAAAATGTATTTTCCTACTTGATGGATCGATTTTCACAAGTTCATTTGATCAGTAAGATCATTGGTGAATCATTCAAATAATAACTTCGTTTGTTAACACATATTTGTTTAAAAAACTACGATTTCTTCATTAATAATATAGATTTCTAAGTAAATTCTATGTATGTGCTATCGAATATTTTCAAAGAACCAAAGTATTAACGCTCGATAGTTCACTTATAATCAAAAGGCTTGACTTTTGACAAGAATGTTCTTGATCCTATCATTTCAAGTTGATGAAAATACGATTTAATTGCGATACATGCTTTTTTTTCATGGCAAGATTTTATGAAGGTAATTGTTCAATGTTGAATGTATATCAATTCAAAATGGTTTAATGCGTCAGTCATGTAGCGAATGATATTCGTCCGATTTCACATGTCTTAAAGTATTCTCTTTTTTATTCTCTTATAGATCATTTAGATTTCTTTTTTGTTAACTATTACTAACAACTTGATCACTATGCTAATAACACAATTCTAGTGAAAGACAGATATGGAAACAACAGAACACAATACGATCAATCAGTTTCAACTGTAGGGTATGCCAAATTTACACATGCACTAGTCGAGGATCTTGACATCGTTCTTTCCAGCTTCTTGTAGATACATTCTTGTCTGGCTAGGCAAGAATCACATCGTCAGGCAAGATTCTTTTTTCTTTCTTGCCCACGAATCTTGGCTGATCTCAAAAGAATTGTGAATATCTTGGCTTTCTTGCCAGATTCCATATCTTCTTGAAGATCCGATAAGATTCTTCTTTCCTTCCTTCCTTCAACTGAATCTGGTCTGATGTTCATGAATAAATTCAGCAATGTCAGACCAGATTCTGGTTGAAGGAAGGAAAGAAGAATCATATCGGATCTTCAAGAAGACCCAGGTCGAACAAGCACGATCGTAAACGACCGTATACGGAGAAATACGGCAAAATACATGGACCAGTATTACGATCGTATATCTCCGTGTCGTATACGGAGAAATACGACGGTGTACGGAGAGTAAAACGATCGTTTATGGTCCTCGTAAACAAAATCCGTAAACGGTTTCCATTTTCCACCGTATTCCTCCATATACGATCGCATTTGTCCTTATACAACACGGTGATATACGACCGTAATACTGGACCATGTAAAACGCTATAATACGACCGTTTACGGTCGTGTGGGGAGCATACACGGTCGTTTACAGCCGTATACGAAGTCCGTAATCGTCGACCTGGGGGATATGGAATCTGGCAAGAAAGCCAAGATATTCACAATTCTTTTGAGATCAGCCAAGATTCTTGGGCAAGAAAGAAAAAAGAATCTTGCCTGACAATGTGATTCTTGCCTAGCCAGACAAGAATGTATCTACAAGAAGCTGGATAGAACGATGTCAAGATCGTCGACTAGTGTGTAGTATTCATCATTGCGGATTTCTTAATCGGAATGGAACGAACTGAATTCAACACGAAGCTTAGTAGTCGCAATCCTTCAGTATTTTTCTCTTGCTAATAAGTAGCACGATGAAAAACTTTTTCGATTCAAAAATTATGTCGTGTCGTACCTCGATACTTGCACATTAGTCGTCTAGTGAATTGAACGCTGAGAGACTAATCAGAAGTCAGACGTTTTCGAGATGCAGCGAAGTTGAACTGAACCAACTTTGTACACGTGCACTACATGTATGAACGAAATTGGATGCTTATATCTGGGGGAAAGCTACTTTTAAAGATTTTCCGGGCATAATTCGAAATATTCGAACTTAAATGAATAATTTTAGCGTTGAACGTGGATCTTCTCAACCAGACAGTAAGCAAACTTCTGATCTACGTATAGAAGATGTTTCGAGTTTCACAAACTTTAATATCAATGTGTGTCAATTGAGCTACTGTGTGCGGTTCAATACGAATACATTCCAATACACAGATTGAACTGAACGATGTTGACTACAAGATTGGTGTACGCATGCTATAACAATATCACATAATTAATGATACACTGTGATTTTTATTGTCATTTCTGAAAACTATTTCTTTTTTCACTCAATAAAAGTTGAAATATGTTTCTTGTTTGTTGAACTAGATGCGAATGTTGAACGAGCTTTGAAAGTGGTGCGCATTCACTGTCAAAAAAAAATGTACACCTACTCATTTTTGAAGTTAAAGACAAAGACTCATCGCGTACGACTAATCGTAGAGAATAATTGTGAAAAAGAGTGTGTTACGATGTTTAATCATATTTTGAAGGATGTCATGTGTTTGTCGCGTAACCTGTATACACGTATTGCGAGCATTCCTTGTTTGAATAACTTAACTCTACATAGATTACATGTGATGTTGGATTTTTTCGAATCTTACTATCGGAATCCGATTGGATTTCATCGGATGATCTAACAGACCTCTACTATTGGAATTAAATGCTAATTCGTACACTAATAAGAAAATAGGTTTCTCGCGTGGGATCCGTTACTGGTTCCAAAACCCGGATTCCCATCGGATTTCATCGAATCGTCGGATCCTATCAGATCCGATCGGAGTTATTCACACGGGAAGTAGTTTACTGTAGCGGTAAATGACATGTGAATTAGATACTTGATAATGCACAGTAACAGAAATAGATGCTCTAATGGTCGTCAAAGAATTGAGAAAAACATGTGGTCAAAAAAAGAAACCAGCGGTTATCTTGCGTAAAGAAGAAACGTGTAGTGGATAGCCATGTTTTATCAATTCGAAAGAAATTCGTCTATCGCAATCAATAGAATCAACTGCTTAGTCATTTTTATCCGTAATGTTTTCTATTATTTAAACAAAGTCATTGCTAGATATTGATTCATCTAAAAAATTAGTATTATAAATAAATCGAACACGAACCACCTGCATAAGACAATTGTAGAAGTCGGATTTTCTGAAATAGCCGAAGCAGAAAATCCTCTTCATAGACGGCAAGGTGGATTAATATCTGTACTGCATCATGGCTAAAATCGATTCCATTAGTACTTTATCGACAAGATACTATGTTTAAATTTCTTTTTCTCTCTCTCTGTGTATTATGACATTTGCTTTTGATTTTAGTGGTTTAGTGATTGATCTGGGCAGCACACATTGCAGAAAAAGACATGACAATACAACAAGACTTAGATCTCATGTAATGATGATGAACAATCGATCGGTGTTCTGCAAGCTGTTCAACGGCAAATACTTCAGCAACATCAAGAAAAATTCTAGTCAGTTCTCGAATATTTTCAGATTCTGATCGATTCTTAAATCAAAACTACTTCATCTGTTATGCTCGATATGTTATAATCTATCTAATACTTTTGAAAAACTGGCTTTAGAAAAAATGAATTTTCTTCAACAACATACTACATTATTGGCTTGCGTGTCGCTGATTAGTTCACTGAGATCATTGAATTCTATGAGACACGTATTCTTGGCATTGATCAGAATCGTAAGTCAATGAAAATTTAGATTAATTTTATCAAATCTTGCTGTCAAGCTTATTTCATATCTAAACGGTTTTTTAAGATTGATGGTGTTTTCAAATATTTTGTATATTATATCTGGAAGTAGTTCGAATATCCTTGTCCCGCTTAATCTACATCAGCTCAATTATCAAAACAAAAAACTAATCCGTACTTGTGTGAAAATGAAATGTCTGAAGTTGTAATCTAATAAGATATTTTCTATTATACATCTTGTAAATTGGTTTTGAAAGTAACTAAATAAAATGTGTAATAAAAAGATGGACTTAGAGATCAACACGATTGCAATAAAAAAATATAAGAATAGTACTTGTCAGAAAAACTAAAATGTACACACATTGAAGAAAGTATTGCTTGCGAATATATCTTTAAAGAAAATATAAATCATTCAAAAGAATAGATATCTAGAACTTCTCCTTCTTTAATCGATATGAATTGTTGTCATTTCTAGCGTTTCTTCTAAATGGTAAAAACTCATTTGTTTCAAAATACTTCTGAAGGCTGTCCGTATTTGCAAAATGGCTTTTCATTTATTCTTCTTTAAGTTAAAGCACTATTTTCATTGCTCCCCATGTTCTTAATACACGCCTATATATTTATATACCTTAGTATAAAAGTAAAAAATCATATGCTGCATTTGTTTTTGCGTTATTCGAGACTCAGTATGTATAAGCAACTTTTCTTGTACTAAGCAAACAGAAAGGTTGTAGATGAATGCAAAGTAATTATGTACTTTTTTCATGACTTGCTTCAGTTATAAGTGCAAATATCTTAGGCAAGTATGATCAGATAAAAAGAAACATTCCCTAACAACTGATTAAATCATAACTGTCGCATATTACCCAATACATCTGGTCGTGTATTAGCCATTTAAATCAATAAACTATTGCACGATGAGTATTTTGTGATGTTTGACATTTTAGGTAATGTTATTGATTGACAAATACAACGAGCAACTTCGAAATTGATCTCGAAAGATTTTTTGATTGGCAACGAAAACGCAATGTCGATTATAACATGTGATTGTCAATTCGTTCACATGTTCTATTTTTGCTCGTAGACAGTTTCTTTTTTATTGCTTTTAATGTGCACGTAATAAATCAAACAAATTGTCTCCAACGCACTTTGATTTAAGAAAAGAAAAGTTTCATTTCAATGCTTGATGAATGCATTCTTATTTTTTCAATGAAAACTAAATTTTGCAGCTTTTAGATAGGAGTTTTCTTTTTATCATGAACGAACAACTTACCGATGGTATTTTTATCAAGAAATCCAATGAATATAAGCAATTAACAACAATTTCACCATCAACAGAATTCGCTGATAGTGGTATTGTTAGTCGAATAACACCATTGTCATCAATAAATGATATGAAACAAAATTTATACCACAATGATGACGATGACTCTATGACAAATGAAAATCAAAGTCTTTCGTGCAATTTACTTGAGATTAGTAAACGTATGCTGTTTGTTTATGTTTCTAAATTCAAACAGTTCAATGTTGATCTCATTATGTTTTTGTTCTAGCGATGCTAAAATACAAAAAATGCGACGCATACATGCAGTATTCTAATTGTCTGATAACTTATCTCGATCATCCATCATCTATATTTATGCAAACACTTGAAGATGGTTCGGCCTTTCAACAAATGCATCAAGATATGAAGTGAGAATGGCCTATCTACTTGTCTTGTTCATTGAAATGTGTTAGATGACAACATATTTATTTTTACTATTAAGCCATACGAAAACATTGTTGACGGTGTCAAATTATACCCGTTACAACTAAAGTCTTGTTTCTGTTGTTATTCGAGCTTAATCAAATAATGTTTGAAATAACAATCTGATATTTTGTTATTAGAAATTTCATAATGTCACTGACGATATTTAACATCTTAGAGATCATAACGTATCGTATTAGAATACACTATTTGACGTTGTTTCGTATTGTATCTCGAATTTTCCTACTTTTTTTTTCCCAAGAACTACAACTCGTCAAAATTAAAGCCGGTTAAGATTGAAATAAGCTGCTGAAATATGCTTGTCGCCCCCCTTCTCTTAATTATAAGCTAGAGCTTAATTTTCATATCACGTTTTGCAGAAAAAATATCTGTTTCGAAGACTGAGTAATTCAAGAAAACTATTCTAGTTTCTTTACATCAAAGTCATTCATTCTTTCTATCATCACTAATTCTATACTCTTTGAGTATAATCAAAAAAAAAACAACCAACCATTCACTCATAGCTTTTGACAATATCGGAAAATATCTTTTGTTGGATTCAATTTGAATAACTGTTTTTATTTGAAAACTTTGCTGAAACTTTTCCTTATATATTCTATTTTCTTTCGTTATCTTTCTATAGTCGATATTACATGGATAATATAAATGGGTATTCCAATATTTCAATAAATTTTTTTCAAACTGGCAATTTTTGTGTTGCTTATTCATGCCAATATTTTGAATTTTTTCGTGCTCGAATTCTTAATATCGATCATAAAAGTATACGACATAAAGAGTAAATAAAAATTATTCTTGAATTAAATGGCAACAATCATTTTAGATAGTCAATGTTTAATTATATATGTTGACTTTGGTAATTCGGAGTGGGTACATTTTAAAGGTATTCGTCCTCTTCATGTTGAATTTACGAAATTAAAAATTCAAGGTATTCCAATAACACTTTCATATGTAAGCTTAATACACGTATAGATGAATCTATTTTTCGTTGTTTCTTCTATTTTCATATTAACTATTCGTATAGATTGTTCCGAAAAAAGATTCTCAATCTGATTCAATCAGTTGGAATACAAGTATTGGCAAACAATGTACACGAAAATTACGTCGAATATTAATTAAACCTGATAGTGAACCAATGTTATTTGTTTCTGTAACATTCCTATCGAAAGAAATTTGGTGGCCATTGCCATTTGTCGATATCAGAATTGATGGTCAGGTAGATAAAAATTTACAGTTTAAAAGAAAAACAAACTCAAGAGATATTTTCTCCTTTGCATGAGAAGATAATTTACACAGAAATTATTTATCTTCGTCTTTTCTATTCATTTTCTTCCATATTTCTCTACGTCTATTCATCTATCCAATAGAATGTAGTCTCTATATGTAATGAGCGGGTTTAGTTCCGTTTCATGAAAATATTCTGGGCAAAATGTTTTTTTTTTTCTAAAGAGAAAAAGAAACAATTACAACTATGCATCAGTGGAAGTCAATCAGAATATAATTCATGAGTCTATAAGATATTCCAGAGAGCTACCGGAACATTCTTTGCGTTGCGTGCGTTCACAAGGAAACCATAGTGAGACTAACAATAACTTGAAAGTGTTCATGCTCAAGGATTTCGAAAGGTATGTGTTATGACTATCGTAGTCACTGTTTACAATTAATTTTAAGTAACGTATTGTATCATAATAGAATGAAATTTTCGTTGAAAATTTATTCTATAGATATCATATGTGCAAAGTTCGAAACCCTATGAAATGTTCATGTATCGAGAGATAGGATTTTTCATAAACGGACACCTATGAGACCATAATCGCTTGGACTATTTTAAGGATTGTTTTTCTCTCCGCCTTAAGAAAACTTTCTTGTAGATGAAATATAATTTTAACTAATTAGCAATTATTTTGGGATGATGATTACAATGAACAGCCTTTTCTTTTTTGTAAACGCATTATACTAATCTTTTAAAAATATTCGTCTAACAACTGCGCCATTGTTTTGTTAGTATTGATTCATGAATATCAATAATTGGGTATTTACGACAAGTAAATTTCTTTTCATAATATGTAGACTTTTTTCTGTTTGCTTCATCGGAAGCATGTATCAAATGAATTGAATTCATCAATCACTGCGTGGAAGTTTTGAATTAGAAGTACTAATATTTAGATTGAGTTAACTATACAAAATCGTCTTTGATTTCGAATGAATTCAAGAGTGTAAGATTTCAATCAGTATGCTCATCTAGATTCATCATGAAAAAATGAAACATATCTCTATCGATGGAAGAAGAAGAGCAACCTAATAATTAGATAGGAAATGAATTTTCTTACATGACAATCTATGGACGATTTAAGTGAATACTTTTTTATGTGAATTATTATAGGATTTAGCTCAAATACTTCATCATGATGGATTGGCTCGTCTTACACATAATAATTATGATTTGAAAAATATTTATCCAACATTTGGTAGACATCAAAGTGAACATCTCATTTATGGTATTCAAACAATTGGAACGATAATAAAGTATATGATTATAGAAATTTTGTCTTTCTTAAAACGACTCTTTCATTGTAAAATATCATTCTGAATAGATGATTCTCTATGGATCGATTGCAATATTTCTCTCGGGCATCCAATGTTGTATGTACAACACTAATTTTCAAGAAAAAAAGAATTTCGATTATATTTTTATTGTTTTAGTCTGGCACATGATCGATTTCTCATGAAAAAAAAACAGACCGTTATCTCATCTTACTCCTTTATTTCTAATCATTCAGTGTCAGATCGATGATAATAAATCGCTATTTATACATGCTACATTTTCCTTTCTCATGTCTCTCTTGCATCATAACAAAGAATACAATGACTATAGTTCGTTGTTTATATATATATATAAAATCTCATTTAATATCGAACGAGATAAATGAAGTATAATAACATATGTATTATAGATTTTATTTTCTTGTATTATGTAAAACAATTGGACCAATTACAATGAACAATTATCGATAAGAGATACACATTGAATTGAACGTAAGTTATAGTTTTATCACATATACATTCAAATATCAATCTTATTGACTTGTGAAAATTTGCGTACATCGATAAGAAAAGACATTATCTCTCAGACATGCTGTATTTAACATTTAAACGTTGATCTGTCTTTATTGAATTATATAGACAATTCATGTAAGATTTCTTATTCAAAAGTGAAGATAACGATATTTTCCTTGTTGTTCACCATGTACATAGGTAAAAATTCGTCACTTGGAAGGTTTGCTCTTCGTAAGAGCAAAACTTTCAGTTTCAATAGAGCTTAACTTACAGTAAGGTAATACATAAAGCATGCTTCAATTATTACATCTTGATAACAGTACACACTTCTAACTTCTTTATTTGAATATGTTACTCATTCAAATAAAATCTAACAAATTTAGTCATATATTTCGTCTGTGTCAAGTAGAATACTTCTGACAAGTAATTATATAATACTAGACGTGCAATTTATTTCACTTGTTTGTTATAATTAGAAATGTAAGACAATAATATTTTCCATGTGTCAAAAGTAAATATGATATCATGTACTCTAAAATATCAATCTACTACGATTAATTTTAGAATATCAATTGAAATTTTGTAAGAGAAAAGAAACAGCTTAAATGTGTACTGATCTTTTATCCTTGACCGTGCCTTCTGTGTGATCGTTTGACATATTAGATATTCTATAGAATCTCCGCGATTACCTTCAAGCAATAAAACGACATTTTGTTCGAATAGAGAGAACAATGAAAAATCTCATTCGAACTATATTCAATTAACTATTAATATTAGTTGTTGATTATATAATATGTAGATTTACAAATAATTCTTTTTTTCTTTTCAAATTTTACCCAAAGACAAAAATAATACTTTTAATCAATGAACTTGAAAATAGTTCTTAGAAAAGTTTTCATACCATTAGAATCTATGTATTAAAATTTGTTATTTGAAAAAATATTCATTGTATTGATTAATAAGACGAAAGAAGTATCTATAATTGATACTTACATACAATACGAACATTTCTATGTTTGATTTATTTCTTTAGGCTAATATTTTATCCAATACTCAACAACTTGACAAGAATCCGATGTGCAAATTTCATATGAACCATGAATTAAATCACAACTAAAGTATAGTATTAAACTTCAATTTAATATTTCATCAATCATCGTTTACTGTGACTTGAATAAATGTTAAACATAAGGTGCGATTGAAATATGGTCAAACATCAAATTGAACGATGGACATGTGATGATTTGAGTGACAATTCATTTTCAATGGTTGTTTTCGTGTGTCCGAAAAAAAAAGAAAGAAAGACATTCACTGATCATTAATGAATGAAGAAAAGATAACTATTGATTTTAATCATGTTCGTCGATTGATGATTTATCATATATCTGGTTACTAAACTGCACAGATTGATAGAGCCAATATAAAATGAAGTTTTCTTTCTTTCTTTTTATTATTCTCTTTCGCCGTCTCGAAATTGAGCCATTGTGAATATATATATTGATACGTGAATAAAGAGAGCGAAGATTCAATGACAGACAAGAAATGTGTCACTCAAGGGAACCTTCGATGATTCTCTCGTTGTTCGTCTTTCTTTTTTTTTTCTTTTTAAGCTCTCGACCTCGACATGTCATTTATCTTGATAGTGTGTCCGATTGTATGAGAAAAATGAAGAGAAAAATTCTTTGTTCTCTCATATATTATAGTCTAAAATTGAATTTTTTCCCACTGTCTACAGAAATTAATCGTCCATCAACTTCATCTGTTGGAAAAGAAAAGAAAAAGTGTGCATTCATCGGTCAGTCAGTAAAGAAATATATATCTATATATATATATACGTCTATAAGAAGCAAGAAGAGAGAAAAAGAGTGAGAGAAATCGTAGAAGACATAGCGGTGAGTTCTAATTGATATATCCGATGAATAAGGAGGCGAAGAATAAGAAGAAACGAAAGTCATGATGATGATGATGATGATGATGATGATGTAATTGGGATGGATGTACATCGTAAATGAGGGAAGGTGAGCGACCGGTCAAGTTGTTGGCCTTCATTTTGCGCACAGTTGTTGTTTGTTCTTCTCTTTATACATGTATATCGTTATAGTAAGCCTATTATATTTGATGTTCTAGTATAGACCATCCTCACATATCCACACAGACACACACACACACACATATATATATATATATATATATATATCGGTATGTATGTATGTATGCTTCTTAATTGTGCGCATACAGAAACAATAACACACGCTCTGTGCCTTTTGTTATATTTCTAGATGGACATATGAATGTGGACGAAAGAATAGATGAATGACGATAACTTTCAAATGCTTATTTTTCTAATTATTTTTCTTTTTTCAATAAATATAACAAATGGTATTGATGAAAATATGACCGATATTAATATAACATCAAATAATCATTCATTACCAATAGAAAAACTTTTAACTCAACAATATGATAATCGTCAAATAAAATTAAATCAAACAAATGATACTCGTCCATGGAAAAAATCAAATTCAATTGAAATATTAAAAAAAATTATGGCTACATATCGACAACGTGCATCATTTAGTAATCGAGCATTGACAACAAACGAATCAACAAGTATGTTTCAATTTATTCTTCACTAGAATAGATTTTCTCGCATAGTCAAATACTTGTTCATTACGCTATCGAACATAACTACAATATTCATTATGTTTGAAATAGAAGTAGTTGCTTTCATACAAGGCTAGTTAATCAGTTAGCATATTTTTCTTCTAGATAAATACTATCATTAGATATCAATCATTGATTTTCTTAACATCGACATATGTCGTGTAATGCTAATAATATATCTTTATATTTAGAAAAATTCTTGAGCTATTGAAATAGGATTTTTGTAATAAGTCACACATCTAGTTTTCCAAGAGCATAGAAACATATCATATCTTTGAACAAAAACTTGCTTTCTCGTTTACTCGATAATACATTGACTAGGAAAAATTTCAGGAACGTTTTTTCAATATGTCTAATTCTTATCACATGTGTATTTAGTCGATGTTTGATTTCTATAAAAATAAACTATATGCATCGTAATCAACTGCCTATTTATTGATAGTATAAACATGAATCCATTTTAATAATGCATTCTATGCATTTCCAAAGTAAATAATTCATAAATTTTTCGAATTATTGATTGATTTCTATTCGTGAACTTGTCGAAACTCTTGAGTCGACTAATAGATACGTTGAAATCAAACTTAATTAACATCGAGTGAGATATTTGATTGACAAATGATCATCGTTTCACTAAATCAATGATTGATTGACGTTGAGATTGATCAATAGAAATACAGAGAAAACGTTTTCACTCAACAGTAGATTAATGAACTTTTTGAAAAAGAAACTAATTGTATTTGTTGGTTTTTCTAAATTTATTTAGCTATCACAATAACACCAAATACAACAACAACAACAACAACAATGATGACGACTACAACATATTTGCCATTGACATCATCATTTCTTGGACGAGTTAAGTCAAAAGGTCAAACAACAAATCTCATAACAGAATCTCCGACAACATATTCCAATGTCGATGAAACAAGTATAAATATTGAATATATTTCAACAGCAACTATGTCAGCCATTCTATTATATTCATCATCAACATTGAAAACGAATGCATCATCGAATGCAACAATATTTGTTATTATACTTGTTAGTAGTTTTAGTGGTTTTCTTTTTCTTGCTCTTATTTTTACATTCCTACTCAGGTAAAAATGAATCATTTTTACATTCTTGAAATTTTATTTTCCCATATATATAAATATATATATGTATTTAGACGACGCATAAGTATTGCTTATTTTAAATTACCTTGTATACATTCGTCATCGACAGCAAAAGATTCACGCGACAATACACCATTATCCCATTCACCAATTCATGGTAAGCATAAACAGGATTAACGTTTTGTCTGTACTGGATTAGAATAACATTGTGTGATAGTTAGTGTTGTCTTTGTAAACTCGAATGACATTGATATCTAGTTCAATAGTATAGCATAGTTAGAAATTTGTATATATATATATATATAATGGGTAGTGAACACTCATCTTTAGCTGATTCATTTGATACAGTTGATAGAACAATGAATCGACGCAAGCATAATCGTCGACAAAGATTTTATTCAATAGCAATACGTAAACGTTATAAATCATCAAATTTAAAATATCAACAACGATTCGATAATAATCTATCGACCATATCAAGTCATTTTTCAATTGTTTCATTATCGAAGGATATTTGTTATAGTAGGTTCTTATTGTTTTCATCTAGTGTTTCTCATATCTTCATAAATATCCTCTGTTTTCGTTTTTGGTACTTAATGATAATATGCATGTACTCTGAATTTCTTGAATCTTGGAGATTTGTTTTTGGTTTAAAAATGAATCTATGTTTTAAGAATTTTCTTACTCTTCGTCGTTTTTTTTTATCTAGGTAAATTCAGTGTACCCGAAGAATTTCCAGTTGAACAATTATATGATATTTATATGCAAAAACATGCTCTAGATGATTTAGCTTTTGCCATCGAATTTAAAGTAAGTTGCAAGTATTCATTAATGTAATTAATTACTCTACACCTTAAGGTATTTGAATACGGATTATAGCTAAGCTGAGTGTTTAGATTTTCTAATGACAATGTGATGCTAAGAATAGAAACGTTTTAATTCTGTACCCATCGACATACATGCGTACATAATTCAATAGTATCTGCCAAAAAGAAGAGTACAAGAATGGTTCGATTCGATTTTTTTCTTATCATCCATCGGTTTGTTTTACAAATGTTGACAGAACTTTACGACAAAGAGAACAAAGAACAATTAGATGAGAATAACTATGACATAGGAAAAACGTTTCATCCTACACATCTACATAGTTCAAACGGTAACCTAGAATATGATATGTAATTTGATTGTGGACTTCATATTTTTACTGACGAGTCGAGTCAATGTGCAACATATAGGTCATAACGAGCTATGAATGCCATGATAAGATTTCATGTCACTAACTTATTGTTGTCGAGATATAGTTACTTGTGAAAGTTTCAAATCTCTTGGGCTCAATGATTTGAAAATTTCACCATAAACTATTCTTGTCAAGGCCTTTCTCTGTGCAAAGTTTCAGATCAAAGTTCAGAACTCCGTTTTTTTCTAGTGCTCCTGGGGGGGGGGGCAGCACGACTTGGGGATTGAAAATTTCTTAAAAATACTATATTATCGACAACAATATAGAACCCACATGCTGCACATTGTCCCGATTCAAAAGCAATTTATCAGTTCGATGTGTTCCCTCATAAGTTGTATTTTTGAGCAGGCAATCTTTAATTACGAACGTATGGATTCGAAGAAAACAGTTATTGTGTCGCACCCTTCGAAAGGATTGTTGAAGTTTGACGGATAGAAATTCATGCATTCCTTCACTTTCTCTTCTCTAAAATAGTAGCATCCGATGAGAATATAAATGAACTTTTCGAACGTTCCAGTTCTAGACAATCAAGTTCAATGTTTTGAAAAATGTGTCCCATGAGAAATCCAATATCTTCATGATTATTAAAAATAGATACATCATATTCTACATATCTGTGCTCGTATGGATTAGTAGTCATTTGATTTGTCGTATAATTTGTTTTTAGTTATGCGAAACGAGTAATGACGTGTTTCTTCCTTCACCTAATTATCGTCTACAAACAAAGATTGTAGCTCACCAATAATCTATTCAAATTATTCACTTTTAAAATATCTCAAATTTTGTTTGTTTGAGTTATGAATATCACGTTGATTTTCAAAACTGATAACTTGATTTACAAATAGTTCGTTTTACGTATCGAATATTTTGTTAGAAAGAAATTTGAACTCACTAAACGTAAAATACCTACATACGAAATGTCAATCAATTGAAATTGTTCGAATAATTCTCGTGATTTCATAAGAAAAAAGCTTTTTCTTCTCAACGTTCCTCGTTGAAAATATTTACGTTGTATGTTTTTATTTTATTTGTTTTATAGAGTATTCCTAATTTTGAGGAATTACCATGTATATCTGCAACTCGATCTATAGTCTCATCGAAGAATCGTTTTCTTAATATTTTACCTATTGATGCAACGCGAGTTATTCTTAGTTTATTAAATGATGATCCAGCAACAGATTATATCAATGGCAATTACATATCGGTTCGTTAGTTACACATAAATTTATCTTTGATTTTTCTTCTAATCAATATGAATCTTTTTACATTCTATTACAGGGTTATAAATGTTCAAATAAATTTATTGCAACACAAGGTTGTTTTGTTTTCGAATCTATTCTCACGAATCTATCGATCTAGTTAATTATAATTTTAGGTCCAAAAGCAGATACATGCGAAGATCTATGGCGTATGATATGGGAACTTAAAATAAAATCTGTTGTGATGTTAACAAATGTTATTGAAGGAGCATCACGCATGGTAGATAGATTTTCACCGAAAAAAAAACTCCTTTTTTTTTACTTTATGTTACATTTTGATGGTTTAATTTTTAATAGACAAAATGTCATCAATACTGGCCTGAACTTGGTCAAGCAATCACCTATGGTTCATATCGTATTACATGTGTAGATATAGTATCGATAGGTGATTATGATAAACGTTACTTTCAATTACTTAAAGTAAGCGATGCATAAATAGAAGAGAAAATCAAAAGACAACATCGAATTGTTCATATTTGTCTTTAAGATTAATAGAAACGAAGAACTATCTTCACCTTCTCCAACATCGATTGTTCCTATTGATGATGCTGTATCTTTATCAACAATAAGTTCAATAAATGATGATCAACAATCACGACTTGTTATTCAATATCACTATACTCAATGGAAAGATATGGATGTTCCAAGTGATTCTCATACGTTACTTCATTTAATTCATGAAGTTAATGACCAAACAACTCCTGAACAATATCCTATTGTTGTTCATTGCACGTAAGAAAATAGTTTCTATTGTAAAACATATGATTTTTATAATACTTTTCATAGAGCTGGTGTTGGTCGTACGGGTACTTATATTGCAATAGATGCGATGATCGATAAAATAAAACAAGAAGGCAAAATTGATATCTATAATTTTGTATTACAAATGCGGCGTGAACGTAGTTTAATGGTACAAACAGTGGTATGTGTTATCAATATGAAAAAAAAAAACTGAATAAAAATTTCGATAACACTAAGACGAAACATTTTGATACGATAGAGCGTATCAACAATGGACAAAGAAGAATGATCGTTGAATGCAAAATTTAGAAACATTCGAAAAATAAATGACGATAGTTCGAACTTGACATTTGATCTGTAGAGTGTCGTCACTATTGTCTGTGTGAATGAGAATAAGAATAACTTTTATACAACAATTGAGTATGTTTTCTCATAGGATCGTTTGTTATTTTTATTATCATTGTCAAAAATTAATGATCAACACATGTATCTTAACATAGATAGGAAAAAAAACAAAACTTCATCTAATTAGCCATATCGTGTGTTTAGATATTAATTAATAGAAACGTAATTATATGATCACCATATTTACTTTTTTGTTTTTCATAGAGACAATATGTTTTTATATATCGATCAATACTTGAATATTATCTATATGGAAGTACAAGAATCGAAGCAAATAAATTTCGATCAACATATACGAATTTAAAAAAAAATAAACAACAACTGTTAATTACGGAATATAATGTACGTAGAAAAATGACTGATATGTGAATTCAATCTATTTTGTTTTATCGTTATTTAGAAATTATCATTATTACCTGTTGAAAATATTTCACAACGTGACGCATATTTATCAGATAATATTGATAAAAATCGACATCCTCAAATAGTACCATGTAAGATTTCATATTTTTAATTTGATATGCCTCGTTAGTTATTATACAAATTTTCCTTAATGGTACTGTAATTCATCGATAGTTCTTTGAATTTTACGTTTATCTATTTTCTACCACGAATCAACTCTGTATTGAATATGTTATGTTTGTTGAAACAAAACATATTTTGCACTCTACAATATACTTAAGCGCCTGTCTGTAAAAATCATTAGTGAATTAAATACGATTTTTTCCACTTTCTCTTGTGTTCGGACTACTCAAAAGTTTATGAGAACAGCTCAATGCATAGAAATGATAACGTACTTACTCGTCCGATAGCGCACAGTTTGTTGGACAAGTCGATATCTTCTATTTCGATATAATATACTAAAAAAAACGACTATTTGTATTCTGTCTAGATGATCGTAATCGTGTCTGTTTAAGTCGTATACTTGGACATCCATATATAAATGCATCCTTTGTAGAGGTAAGATTCAATGTTCTGATAAAGAATTAAAATAGCACATAAATTCTTATGAAATACTATTAGGGTTATTCTCATGATTGCTCGTTTATTATAACTCAAGATCCACTATCAGAGACTATACATGAATTTTGGCGAATGTTTATTGAACATGATTCCAATTGTATTGTACAATTACATACAATAAGTGATGTAAGTTGATTTCATTTAAGCATATGAATGTAAAACATCATGTTTTTTGTAGTCATCTCCAAAATGTCCAATCTACTATCCGAATGATTTTGATACAACAATGAAAATTGGTTCAACAACATTATTGAAATTACTACAAAAAGAATTGATACAAGAAAAAATGATCATCAGAGAATTATGTTTAACAGATACACGTGAAGCATTATCGAAAACGATTTATCATTTTGAATATCTTCTACCCATAAGTACAAATGATGAATCTGAGAATGGACAATGTCTTCCAAGTATTTTAACAAATAGTTTATTCGATTTCATTGGTTATATTAATAAACGACAACATACAACTAATCATGATCGATATATTACTGTACATTGTGGGTATGTCATTTTGATGAACGTTTTTAACACGAATAATAAATAGTTCCTTGTATTTCATGGTCGAGTTGATCTGACAGAATGTGAGAATGACATTATTAGGATAGTTTCTTTTTTCTCTGTACTATTTTTAATGATCAACTTTTATTTCAACACATCATCAATGTCTAGGTTAGTTTGATAATAACAAAAGGGTCACTAATTATTGATTATTAGCGTATATCTTTGATTATATATGAAGCTAGATGGATATATCCAGGGTGTGCATCAATCTATGCATTCTCGGACAAAATTGTTGGATATCAAACAGCTGTTCCAGCTGTCATTGATACCGTCATTTTTAAGACGACTAACAGCGACGACGAAATCTATTTTAGATTTGATAACATTCGTGTAATTCATTTTTGATTCTTCGTAATGGTTAACTGAATGTTCGAATGACATAATTGTTCGTCTTTTTAAATCGATATTTTAATTGATAACATCATCTGGTCATCTGACGTATTTATCAAAGGGAATTCTCGTATGAGAAGGTTAGAAGTAATTGATTATGCTTCATCCCACAAATATCATTACGACAGATGGGTGGATAATCGAGATCGTGATGACATACTACTTCGATAGTAGTTGTTTCTATGAAACGAAGACTTTTAGACCATTGAGTTGATTGAATCGACTATACGATAGGGTTTTTCTATTGTAAGTTGATAAACTTAGCAATCTACATGGGTGATATTAGTATTTGATAAAAAACAAAAAGTAATTTCCGCTCGAACAAAATATGACTTGCTAATCTTCTATTTCTTAGTCTGATAGTGACATTTGATATTAACATTTTAGCTTGACAGAAATACCTCGATTTCCGTAAAAAAATAAACAAATCTGATTAGACAAGTAGGAATTTGCCACTTTCGGTCTTGTAGTATTCGTTTTGAATAACGAAAAGTTTTAGAAGATTTATCTTGTCTATTTTACATATATTCATTCATTTTCGTTTTATTGATATTCATTAGAAATGGTGGTCCATCTTGTTCTCTATTTTGTATGTGTGTTATTTTATTGGATCAATTGAAAAATGAACATGCTGTTGATATATTTCAACGTGTACGTGCCTTACAACGACAACGTGTTTCTATGATTATATCTCTTGTATGTATTCTAAACTCTTGGATGTTTATTGATGAATTTAAAATGATTTCATTTCGTTTTTAGGCTCAATATGAATATCTCTACGAAATGATATTAAAATTTTTAGAAGAATCTTTTGATCTTGCCGCAGCTAAATCTTCTCCGTCATTAAACAACAGTGTGTATGATAACAATATGATTGATCACGAAGATCTTCATGATCGCCTTTAAAAATCTTTCTACCAGCCCATTTTCTAGTCTTTGTGAAATGTTGTTTTTCTTCTTTTGTTTTTCGTTTCTTGCTTTCGTCTTATCCAGATAATCTTTCTCTATCTCGTTGCCTTATCAATCTCATATCTATTTGTATATTCGAATAATTGTTTTTTCAAAAAAAAAGAAAAGAAAAGAATTTATATAATACTTCAACAAAATAACAAAAACCCAAATCTTTATTCTTTTTTGCTTTTGAAAATATTTGGCGTCCAAAAAGAAAAAGTATATAATTCAGTTGAATGAATATTAAATAAAACTATTACAAAAAAAAAAAGAATATCTTTCTTGTTGTTTTACTTCATAGAGATTTGGGTTGTGTAGATAAGAATCGTTCAAGTAAATTAAGCATTACACGTGGTTGATCATATGGTACCATATGACCAGCATTACGAATAGTTGCAAGATAAAATCGATTCTGATTTGCTGTTTTTATATAACCAGCTATTTCAGCATCACTATCGTTCACTTTCCAGACGATTCTTTGTGCTTGACGAAGTTCATTAGTACCAATCCAATTCAGTTGATTGACCCATTCCATTGTTAATGGTACAGCAATTATAATATCTAATTGACCATTATAGATCATAACACTATAGTTTGCATTTGCTATAGCTGCTATTTTCCAGGCCATGCTTTGCATCTAGAAGAAATTTCGTTTTATATGTGTACTATAAAATTAACCAATAGTGCAATGTTTTTCTTTTGTCGACAGGCAAATGTTCGAGTGGTGTGAATAATTGAAATTACTAATTCATTGAATACTAACCAAATAAGACATGTTAGTACGATCAACTAGAAGATGATAGTAACAGTTGTTGTATTACAGATAAACGGATGTTTTCTCAGCACGATGACCAATGACAATTTTCTATTATATAACAGTAACTACTGTGTCTTTGGAATATCTGTAAAATATTCTATGAAATACACGTGACAGATTCTAATAAATGGAAAGAAACTTTTTCACATCGAATCTTGCCTTCAAAGAAAAAGTGTAGTCATAAATATAGTTCAAGAATTTCCTCTTCTATTCAAGAGATGACATCGAGTATAAGTGGCTTCGATTATTGACTATTCAATGAACTAGTTCAGAGTAAAACATATTCTGCAGCGTCTATCTAACTCATCATCAATCGGTAATCAAACACGAAACTGAATTCGAACGATTTGTAACGTTTCATGAAAGATTACATTTCGAATTGTACGTAGAGAAGGAAATAACAATTGATCAGAAAGATTTCGATTATCACGTTGGTGAATCAACGAACTTTAACTCTCTTTCGTGTCCTAGAAATCTTGATTGGATGATAGTTATGAATGATGAGGATGGAAATGATTGTTATAATCATTAGAATGCTATCGATACGAACTGAAACTATGACTAGATATATATAATCTATGTCGTGTCTAAAATGATACTACATTTGTGACGAAGACTTGGATAGTATGAGAGTTCCTTTTTCGACACTTTTGAGTAAATTATATAGAATGTGACTACGTAGGATGAATTATACTCTTACCATATCATTAAGTAACATTTTTTCCACAATCTCACTTTGATTGCCGTACGGTAAATTACCAACATGAATCTGTTTTCGTCGTTCAGGATGAGTAATAAATGATACGAAATAGCCTTGATCTTCAGGAGCATTGGTTGATAAATAATTGAAATAATTTTTTATTCCAGTTATATTATAGAAATAAGATGTTGTATTAAGAAGATCACCATTGAGAAGAGCATCGAATAGATGGAATGCATCTAAATATCGTTGTTCTTCAATAGCATAACGCATCAATGCTGTTTGTAAATCTACATAAACTTTTTGAGTTTGATCAATAAGACCAATCTATACGTAAAGAGAATGATAATCGATTAATTATGTCAGAATTTCTTCGTTAGTAATTTAGAATTGTAATTTGAATCTTGTCAAAAAAGTAGACATAATCAGAGATATGCGAAATTAAAACTAACTATTCTATTCAGAACTAATAATACTTACACCATGTGTTCGTACCTAGATGAATTCGATATGGATGTTATCGACTAAAATCTTCTCATTGAAATCGAATAATAGTTAGAAAAATAGGAAAAAATCTCGTTTACTGGTACATTCTATACAGTTTCTCAAATATTCAGACAAATCAAAATTGACGGTTAACACAGTTCTAGTTTATTGACTACGTGAGTCCAACATCACTAGAATAGAATTCTGTGAATATTGAGATGAGACATTTACCATAGTAAACTAGTATAATGTCGAATAGAAAAACAAATTTCTATCTTACCTGATAAAGAAAATCACCATACATATATTGATTCATGGGATCACATAGTCCATTTCCAATCGTCATACCTTTTAAATTAATTTTAATTTTTACTCTGGGATTTTGATTTTCAACATGAATTCTATAGGTTATTGAAGGTACATATTTTCCACCATAACTTTCTCCAGCGACATAGAATGGATTCGCTTGATAATCTGTGAAAATTTGAAAGAATTGTGTTAATGCTGAATAAAGATCACGTGCAACATCTTCTTGTGTACGTGCATAACCTTCTTCATTCGATGTAAAACTATAACCGGTTCCAACAGGATTATCAATAAAAATTAAATGATAGTTTTTGTTCCATGTTATTTGACGTAATTGTATATTACCATTAGCATCAATATAAATAGGACCGATTTCTGTAAATAATGCAAATAATGATGATGAACCTGGACCACCTTGTAGCCAAAGTATTATTGGTGTGTCGGATTTATTATTTTCATTTTGTGCAGGAAAAAACCAAAAGAACATATTCGAATTATATTCTTTGTTAACAGTTAAATAACCTGAAAATGATTGTTGTCTGAATGGTAATAATTCAACCGAACTAGAAAATAAATAATTAATATATGAATGAAAGGAAAATATCTAAACGAAATAAACCTTAGTTGTTTTGCTTCTTCAATTTTATCTTGTTCAATATAAGGTGTAAGAAATAAGGGTTCACCAGGATCATCCGTTACTTTCAGATGAGTTATTTTGCCTGTTGAACAAAATCGACGGAATGGACCCTGATATCCGTTTGTAGTATATAATGTAGATAAACCAAGAATAGCCATCAAGAATATATCCATCTCTTAGAGAAATAATACAAAAAGAAAATAAAAATTGAAATTATCATATAATATATATTCATTTTAGATAGAAATGCGTATCCTTGTATATCTATGCTATCGAGGATACGGCATAAAGGGAACATTTTCTGCATTAAATAAATCACCATCATCAACTACTTTTCTTCAGGATATTCTTGAAAAAGCTATACTTCGTTTTTGTCCAGCACGACGACCAAAAATATTACTTTCAACATATACAGAATGTAATGTACATTCATTATGTAACACAGCCGTAACTATTTCAATTTTCTACCAATAAATAATTCAGTCTATTTTGTTTTTAAATAGACAATCGATTTTGAATTACCAGGTAAACAAAAATTGGGTGTAGGCGAATTGAATATTCCCTGGTTTAAATATAATCTCAATCGAATTTTTATTGAGACGAATCGAACCATGCGTCTTACTGATGCACGCTTTGTTCATGATGCATTTGAACCTAAACTAGCCGCTATACATCGAACGTATCTATATCGTTTTATAGTAAGTGATGATTTTCCTTTACTAGTTTTCTTCAAAAAAATTAAGAATCTCTTCTTCAAGACAGATCCATCAATAACAGTAATGGAACAACCATTGAGTACTTATTTATCAACACCAATCTCTGTGTCATTACTTCTTTCAGCTATATCTCTTGTTCATAATCGTTTAATTGATTATTCATTATTCACATTGCCGGAAGCTCGTCGTCTAACAAAAGACACTCATCGTATTGTAGGAATAGAATTAATCGAAGCGCCAAGTTTATTTTCAAATTTAAAGTCAAAATCATCGACAAGTTTTTGTCTTCAATTAACATGCACGAATTTTCTCTATCAAATGGTACGACATTTAACAACAGAACTCATTCAAGTAGCACAAGGACATATCACACTTGAACAATTCGAAAAGAAATTAAATCCAGCAAATGAAAATTTTTTAATCACTAATGAAGATAAACTTCTAGATATTAATGGTCTTTATCTACAAAATGTGATGTATGACGAACAAGATTTTCAACGTTATGTTACATATACCACATTAACAACAAAGAAAACTGCGATATATCCGTTGGCTCCTATTGTGACCGGAGAAGAATAATACTGTAGTTTGTTTTTTATTTCAAAAAAAACAATAAAACGACTCATCTATCAAATTAATTGAAGTGAAAAGGATGGATTTCTGCCTACAAAATGTATGATTTTTAGCATGAAAGATCAATTATAACAATGTGTCTGTCAAATTTTGTAAAAGTTTGCAATCTTGTCTCCTGTATGTGTTTGACTCGAAGTGACGTGAAATGCACATACAGAACTACTTTTTAGCTTACTCTAAGAGTGTAGGTGAGCACAATCATATAATAGATCCCGTTTATCCTTGACTAATGAACATGAACATCTGTGACGTACACTAATAACCATTCCAGTCAATCTTCCACATAACATACTCGTAGGCGAGAAAGTTTATTCCCATCCTGCTTACATGTAAGTTAAGTCCTATGCACTGATTGCATCTTTGAAAATTAAAAATTCTTTCTCTATTCGTCCCTTCTCGAACAAGGTACAGTAACATCATTAATCCACAGATGTTTTTATTACAAATGTAAACAGGAAATTTACTTCATTCTGTTGCACGAATGATACTGGAGGCTTGGTATGAATAAAAGAAAATTTTTAATAGAAACAATGAAACATCATGAAAATCTTTATTAGATGAAGACGATGTTACATGATTAAATATTATTTCTCACATATGTTCAAAACTTAAGATTTAATTTAGAAGTAATTTCAATTTCATGACGAAACAATTTTAATCATCGTACAGTTTGAAGTGCTATCTGTCTATGCCGGAATCGAAAAACTATTATTAAAAGTTAAAACAAGCAGCAAGAAATCAAATATCCGGAATGACGATAATAAAAACTGTATATTGACTAACTATTTTAAGAAGAAAAATTCGCCAGAAACAACTCGTTTACTCAAATCGAGAGTAATATTTTTTTTTCTCACACACTACAATATTTTTCCAAAAATAGACTAGTTCAAAATCAACTATATGTTTACTCTAATCATGTCATAGAAGACATGACCGGAAAAGAAAACATCTTTTTGTTCTGTCTATCCTACAAATTTTAATATTATTATAAACGGAAAATTCGAAAAAAAAACGCTCAACTTTAATATTAATTTTTTGATTTTTTTTATAGAAGAATCACATAAAATCTCGACAATATGTGTATGAACTATTGTAAAGATACACACACAAACACACAAATGCATGTTTAAAGTTACCAATCATATTGTTCTTGCGAACGAAGTATTCCGCAAAGACAATTAACAGTCTGAAATTATCGGTGGATCTCTATTTCATATGTAATTAGTATCTATGATTGATAAGAGAGCCTCATGATATTATATTCATGTCCAAGTAATTTCTTTTAAATACTAACTTTTTCAATAGAGAAGTAAGTCATGACTCGAAAATTTCTCATTTACATAGTACATTGGCTGTTGAATTACTTTCTCACTTAAAAATAATAATCTTCAATCGACTAAAAGAAAACTTCTGTCATGTCTTGCATCTTAACACGCACTTTTAAACAAACAAGAAAATTAAATGTAGAGGATAAACAATTGAAAAGAAATTTGAAATTTCTCCGTTCAAAATAAACAAATAGGACAACGTATATTTCTCGAAGTGGAAAATGCAAGAAACGTGCAAACTATACCATTTATTATAGACGTACGGACATGACACTATCTTCATATGCATCGGTTTCAATTGTTGAATATATTGTTTTCTAAGAAATTCATAGATTTCTAAACTTTAACTCAAACATTCCGATTCGATGGTAAATTAAAAAGAGAAATATTTTTTCTATTTATTATTAAAAAATAATCAATTTCAAGTCCAATAAAACAATATACTGTTTAGTTTTAAAATCCACTTGTCATCTTCTTATATATTTTCTATCAACGAAGCAATTATAAAAGAGTTATTATAACTTTAAAGATATTGAAGAACTAAATGTTCATTAAAAACATTTTCCAATTACGCCGTTTAATTTTTACATATGAATCGAGTATATTTAGAACGATGCAAATCATTGATATGCAATTATCTTCGAACCAACATGTCGATAGAATTCATACATGAATATCTCTATGATTCGTTAGAAATAGAAACATAGTTCGAATTGAAAAAAGAGAAGAGAATTGTTTCAAAAATTATTCAAATAATCTTCTTCATTCATCGTACGAACATAGAAACTATTCGCTTTAAAAATTTAACTCGAAATAGATTAGAATCTTCATAAGATATTGTAACATAGTTCAAAAGCATAGTAAATATCTAAGATCGTATCAATGCGATCGATGTATCTCGAATATTGTTTTCTGTTAGATCAATAAAAACAAAAATGAATGAAAATGATACGCAGTTGACAAGAACTACAATGAGTAAATGTTTTGATTTTAGTTGTCGCAATGTAATTATCTTGTTTTTGTGTTCATTATTTTCTCTTACGTTTCTCATATCTCTATGAGAACATTATAGAAATCAGAAGTCATCAACACAACTTATGTCTCTTTTTACTCTCCTTCTTTTTCTTTCTTCTCGTTCTTTCTTTTATGCTCTGAATAAGTAAGAAATAGACCGAGACATTCGCGCATACACACATACAAACATTTAGCTCATATATGTCAATCATATTAAACAATAAAACGATGATTATAGTATTATTTATATTAACATTATTATTTCATAGAATTCATGGAAAATTTTTATTAAGCGCAGAAAGTTCATCGATTATTGTTTTACGACACATACGTTTGTCAACCGATAATGAATATTATCGCATTCGATGTCCATATAATTTAAATCATTTAAGTCTTACACTATTGAATTATTCAAATCATCATTGTTTTGATCTATACAAAAAACCAATTCATGATACTTGCATGAATAATCGATCACCTTGTCAATTTCATGCTAGACCTATACAATTGAATTGTAATAATCATTCATATTCTAATTATGTTGATGTCACATATCAATGTTCATTTTTATCTTTAAAATCATCTACGACAACATCTGCGAACAGTGAAAAGTACGTTCGTACAACATTGTTATATGATGAGAAATAGAAATATTACGAATTCAATTTTCATTATCACTTTTTAGACGATCAGCATTTTCTAGTATCAACGATGAATCAATACATTCTTCGTCGTATTCATCAAATGAACAATCTTTACATGATCTATCATTTCCATTAACTGTCTTCGATAACGGAGGAACTATTGGTATATTTCTCGTAGGTCTTGTTCTAGTTCTTATCCTATGGGTAACTGTTTGCTGTATGTGGTTGATACGTTGCACTCAAATCAGTAAAGACGATGGAAAATGTGAATTACTTGCATTTAGCTCACATCCAAAATTTGATTATAATATAGATGGTACAGATTCATCTCAAGAGAATTCAATGATTGTTGGTAATCTATATGGTCATACAAGTACGGGTGGTCTTGAAAATATTTGTATTTATGTTAATCCGCTAGAAAATAAATGTATCTCATCATTGAAACTGACACAAATCGATGGACAATAAATATACACACATATATACGCTTGTGTAACACATACATAGTAACTGCTTACACATGCATATATGTATGTGTGCATGCACACATGATAATGATCGACACATCATCCATCGTTTTCAATTGTCGACTCATGTACTATAACATTGACGAACAACTACTTAACTTGACTTGAGCAATTTTTCATTAAAAAGAAAAAAAAAGAAAGAAATGTAAAAAATACACACCTATAACCATATTTCAAATAAAAGTCATGTAATCACTGAATGTTATTCATATTCTTTACTCTAAGCTAAACAATAAGAAAGCAATGGGAAATGATTGTTGTATGCTTTAATGAAAAATATTATACGTAATCAATAGTATGATATTGTTATTAATCATAGTTTCTATGCATTAATATCAATGAGTACGACAAGTTCCTTGTAACTTTTTCTTTTACATATGACATCAAGGCAAACGACAGAATAAACTAGTTCATACAAAAAGAAAAGAAGCAGTTACGAAGCATTAGCATAAGTGTTAGTATTTCGATTAATTTTTCACATGATTGATACTATATATATCCTGAACAGTATTGTGCTATTTTCATATCATGAAAAGGTCGATTCCCGCCAGTGCTTATTATGTCATCATTACTAATGCAAAAATGAGCTCATTTAACATTTTATCTTTACTGCTAATGAGAAAGGAATTATTTAAAAAATTATTATCATTAATTTATATTGTAACTGCCATTTGTTCGACATATAGATGATATTTTCTACTTAACACATGGAAAATAATAACAATCAATGTCAATCGTTTACATCATTGGGAAGGATAATCTTCCTGCCAAATGTTCTGATTTAGTGAAAACTAATAGACATGTCAAAAATATTGTTCATGCACAATAACTCACCGATAATCGATCTACTGCCTAGATAATATCGTAAAGATTTTCTGTCGTTTGAAGAAAATAATCTAGAAATTCGAAACATCAATGATTAACATAGATTTCTGTTTTTACAAAAAAAAACGAATGACTAACATTAAAACATCATTGATATTGTAACAAGTGTTTTTGAGTTTAGCTTAACAATACTACCATAGATACAGCAATGCTTACTGATAATCAAGACTATTATTCATTCCTTACGTAAGTCATTTTTACTGTACGTATTAATATTCACTTTCAAATCATTGATTATGACTATCGTCCTATTGATTGTCTTTATCAATTAACTCCTACGAAGTACAACGTATATGAACCAAGTTATATTCATTGTCTATATCAACGCATTTTTATACATATTCGATATGACATTGTCATTGATCACTTTCATATATATATATGTAAGTTTATGTGTTTTCTGCTTTTCTTCTCCTTTCAAGTGGTGACAAAAAACATATCGGTTGATACTAAAGATTTCTTCTTTTTTTTTTCAATTTAGACACGGATCATATAAATGTATATTGATTCGAATAAAACAAATTCAAATATTTGGTTCACATTGATCTTTCTCCTAAATTCATAAATAAATTGACATTCAAATAATTCAACATTCGACGTTTTACAAATAATAGAATCTTGATTTAAAATTTTCCTTTGCTTTACTATTCTTTATGATATCAAATAAGAAATCCAATAAATCTTCTTTTATGTCATGTCTATTCGATGATAGGACCTACAAACATCAGCAGACTTCTATATCAAGATGACATGTGGCCATGGTAAAGTTCATATTTTAACTTGTAGATTTTCTAAGAACTCGAATAATGAGAATTTTTCTTTGCTCTGACACAAGTATTTTGCATCATCGAACTTAATTTAGTCGGTAAATAAGACTTTTTTTTGCAAAGCATAGCCCTTCAGCATTATTTATATCGTGACATGTTACTTCAAACAAAAATTTAACAGAAAAACACGTACAAGAAATGTATAGGATTTAATGAGAAATGTTTAATCATTTTGTTTTCTTATATTGAATATTGCTCTCAAACATCATGACATAGAACTGAGAGTGTCATCATTGTCATTCTTCAATAAATACACAGCTGCATGAAGAATTCAAATGGAATGAAATCAATATAGAGTAAGATTGATTGTCGATGAGGGTGTTTGGATTAAATAAGAAAAATAACTGTCGAGAAAATTCATGAATAACGTTCGGTTGTAATTATGATTAATAGTCTATCGTTAATACAAGTAAAATAGAGTTGCCAGACTAGTTTATCGAAATACTGTCATGGATTATCAAGGTTATCAATAAATCATTTAACTCATATAGATATGACTTTCCAACTCGTAAAAGTTCGCTTCAACTATTCTAGCTAATATTTTTAATAATATTATCTTGTATTATTAATAAAATCTCGTCTATAACTTTGATTTAGATGGATGGATTAATGTCAGATTATATTTACATAGGTTTCTATATTTTCTTATTATAATCCATGATTAGAATTGAATCTAATTCATATACCAGTTTACAAAACACTTTTCAAAAGCGACAATAATTTCTAGAAGCATAATTTTGATATAATATCAATTTTCAGTGTTCTTTTGTAAAAACGAAAGAGATTTAGTTTTTTCATAGGAAAAAAAAACAACGACTTAAAAATTCGATCATACCCATTGAAAAAATATTGGATTACAGAAGATTTGAGTGGATTATAATTGGATTTTTCTGCATCGAAATCCAAATTATAGACGATTGAAATCGTCGAAACCAACGATAATTTGATTTTTAATCAAACAATAATCTTTAAAAGTCGGGTGAAATCGTGATTCAAATCATATTAAATCTAGATCATATGATTTAAATCAAGCATACATGGTTTTAATCGCAATTTTATCGGAGTTTTTTAAGATTATTGTTTGATTAAAAATTAAATGATCGTTGGTTTTTCGACGATTTCAATCTCTCATAATTTGATATTTTTTCACTGGATATTGAACAATTCATGAATAACAGTACGTAATTGATTTGAAATTTTCGTCAAACTTTTTTGATCTCGAACATATTCTTCAATTCTCTTCTCTCAAATAATTCGTTCAGATTTTTTCGTCGGAAAGTAAATAGATAACTGATAATTCTCGCTTTCTTTTTCTTTTAGTTGAAAAAAAATCAACCGAATCTGTTCTGTTTTATCAACACTCAAGGATATCAAACGAGGATAAAACAGAAAAGACAAGTAAGTATAGCAAAAGAAAAACCACAGACAAAGAGTTAAGAAAAGAAAAAAAACAAAGATATATTGAATTCTTTTCGTTTCTTTTCTTTTCGAAGATTAAACGGTTCACCAGAAAGGAACACACACGCACAGAAAAAAAAATACACATCCCTGAGCTATCAGTCGAATGGGAAATGTGATAGAAAAATAGTAAGCGAAGATGATGAAGACAAAAGAAAAAAAAAAAAGAAAATGAACAAACCAGGTTAGCCAAGCAAATACAAACGCACACAACAAGAGTTGTCCAAGTATAATAATATAGAAATATAAGTTAAAGAAATAGAACAACAAAAAAAAAACGAAAGAATCATTTATTTTTTTTTCTGCTTGTTTGTCTTTTTTTAAGGATGTGTTGTACATCAAGAAAAGCCGAGCAAGTTTTGGACGGCACGCGAAGCTTCATCATCTTGAGATTGGTTATTATCTTGATGATGATTATCAATGTCAAGTTCATCGAATAGAAAGTTTGTTGAGTCGGATATGTCGATAGGATTTTCATGTTGTTCAATAACACCACAGTCGACTATTGAATTAATGGCTAATTGAGTTTCATCGGCTGTTCGTATTGTTTCATCCGGTGTGGGATCACTAATAAATAAATCATTATAGTCGGCTTCAGACATAGCTACACCAAGATTATAATTAGACGTATTCGTTAGAAAATCGAATGTAGAAGGCGGCGGAGACGATGTTACGTCAGGTGGTATAGGTACAGACACTGGTCTGTCTGAAAAGGTTCGAAAAAATAGAGAAAAAAAACAAGTACGTTTTTGTTTCTATTTTCATATGAAAAACAAACAAGTTTCTTATTTACTTTCAACATCTACAGCACGTCTTTTTCTTGCTTCATAATCAGATTTTTCACTTTCTAACTGTTCACGAAGATCATCAAGTCGCATTTTTTCTAATAAATATTTATCATAACTTTCATTATTTAACTAAAATAGAAAATAAAACAAAATACAATGTAGAAAAGATACGTATTCAACATAGATCATTTTCAAATTCAGACAAATACACATGACATATAATAATAAGAAAATTTGTTATGAATTACGTTTCATAGGTTATTCTAATAGTTTCCGTACAGATAGATTCTATCCTATTGATCATATCTCGTAACTTCTTTCTAAATGTTTAACATACAATCGTTTGTCATCATTTCTATTTTTCATTCAAAATGAACGTGTTTTTAAACATTTCTTTGATGAAGATTATTTGGCTGTGAACTTTTATCCTCGTCTTAGGTTTATCTATGCATAGAATGTTGGGAAAATTTTACATCTCAAGTATTTTATCCTTTGTATTATATTTCATGTGCAAAACAAAATCTCAAGTTCTGATTATATTTGATATCCGAAGTGAAGAAAATTCCATTTCATGATATTCGAGTAATCAGCCGACCTTTCTTACTAGACAAAGTTCTTGATCGACATACTTTCCTCGAATCAATTCGTTACACAAACTAGAATCTGAACTTAGAAAATCGATTTATCATGAGCGAAAAATTCTTTTTCAAGATAAGAAAATACACACACACACAACTAACTTGATCATTTGATACAGCATAACGTGATATAGATACATTTATACGTTCACTGACAGCTAACAAACGTTTTGCTTCGATTTCAAATGATTCATCAACTATAATTGAAAGAAAATTTTAATATGAAAGAAAAATGTTCATATTCTCCTTACATTGTCGACATTCATCTTCAGTTGGTTCGTACGTTGGTGGTGCTGGCTTTGTAAATACATGATAACGTGTTAAACGTTTAATAGCATCACCACGTGTTAAAAATCGAGACTTGAAATCTGGTTTTAATACATGCGCATGATCTTTACGTAATTGTTGACCGATTCTATGAATTATTGATGATCATGAAAAAAATACAATTAAATAGAAATCGATTTCATTTCAACTTACAAATCAGCACTAGATATGCGTAAAGAACGTGTCGCATTTGTTGCATTTATAATTGATGTCGAAGCAGACGGAGCACCCAAAAGAATTTTCGTTCGAGGATTCTAAAACGAAATATTTTTATGAATCTAGTTTGTATTCAGATGATAAAATAATCAACTTATATCTATTACATCATGTCAAGAACTAATTATTCCTATTGGCTAGATCAATATTATTCATATTCTTTTCAAATAAGATTTTTGTAAGCAAATATCGAGTTTTACGATTGAAACCTTTTGCAAGTCAAAATTTAAAAACAAACGAAAACTATTTCTATTTCGCACAGTTTTATTGACTTAAGAACTTGTCATATTTATTTAACTACTAAAATTTGTTAGAGAAGCAATGAAACTTCATGAACATCGATCTTTTCATCTAATATTCAATATATACGATGGAGAAAAACTTATTATAATATTCTAGAATTTTGAAATTTACTAACGGTTTTTTTTAATTCAAAATATTAATAGATATTTATTTCTTTTTATACATATTACGATCGATTAGAATTCTCTCATTGTCTAACATGAAAAAAAAATAGACATTTCATCATATCATAACTATGCATACTACTAGTTCAATTAAACAATAGTATAGAAAAGAAAAGTTCGAATATACATCAACATGATTATGGTACTTGATGTCAGATTTGATATCGTTTATGTCATTCGAAGACTGTCATACGTGAGTATAAGTACTCGATAGGGTATACAGTTCACATCATGCTTGCTGAAAAACATATAGAATGAGACTAAGTGTTTCATTAATATATTCCCTAGTCTATATGTAGACGGGCATATACTCGTTGTTACACTATGGAAAAATTCACTTTTCTTTTACAAACTGACTTCAATCGTGACTATGGTTGATTTCTATTGAGAAATCTTCTATGTTGAATATTCTATTCTCCAATGTATATCTATTCGAATAGTAAACATGAAAATAACAAACCACAGTTAATGTTGTTGTTGTATTTAGTCCAGTAGCTGCATTTTTTGCTAAATATTTCGGTACTAATTCTCGTTGTCCTCTAGCAAATTGTTGTTGTTTATCGATAGGTAAGGCAGCTATTTGCATATCTAATTTTTGTATTTGAAGTTTTTGTTCGAATGTTAATTCCATTGGTAAAATACCTTGAGCCTAAGGTTTTTTTTGTAATAGAGAAAAAAATATACCAGAATGATCATATCAATTTTGTTTTACAACTTTTGAATTCAAACAAACTTTACTTGTAGATCAAGTAGATTCACATGACGTAGTTTTTTCAATACAGCATTCAATAGTTCATCTTGTTTAGCAAGTGGTAATTGTATGAGTGTTGTACCATTAGTTTTCTGTTGTGTTGTTACAGTTGATTCACGTTTAACAGTTGGATTCGATAACAATGTATTTAATGTTGTTGATTGATCAAGTAAACGTTGTCGATGTTGACCATTAATACGGGCTTGTTCAACTGATTGTGATAATGTTTCACGATAACGTATTATACGTGTTGAAAATTCACGATCTTTTTCTGTTGTTGATTGCATTCGTGATAAATATGTATCAATTAAAGTGATTTGTTTTTCTGGATCTAGATAGAAAGAAAAGTATTTATTTTTCTTAAATTTCAAGAATAGAAAACTAGAAGGAAATGGAGAAACAACTCGTACCTTTTCCATTTGCTTGAAGATCATTCATTAATTGAGTTGTGAGATCACTGTTCGTTGATACAGATAAATCTATAGATAATTGAAAGAAGAAGAATATTTTTTCATAAATCGATCATTAGCTGTTGATCGTTTACTTTTATCAATTAACTTTGATTGTGGACTATTATTATCGTTATTGTTTACTTGAAGAATAATATTACCGGTTTGAGTTTTAGATAACAATGGAGTTGATAATCGTTGTCCACTTGTCATCATCATTAAACTGAGTAATGAAAGAAAAAAAAACAACATAGAGCATTGAAACTTGATTTAATCATACTTTGACGTTGGACTATTTGTTGTTGTTGTGTTTGTAGGACGAACAAATCGAAGTGTTGTTGGTATGGATTGCTGACTACTTGAAAGATTCGATTGAATTATAGATCCAGTACCTTCAACATTAAAAACAAAAGTTATTGTCCATGAAATAATTATGAACATGTTATTCGATAGTATCCTGATCTACAACTAGTATTTCTAGATCGCATTTAAAATGTGGATAAGACATTATGATTTCGTTGACTAAAAATTACTCATATTTATAATGTCGATATTAAAAACTAATGAATCTCATGTAAAGTACTACTGTAGTCGTTAAGCAAGAGTATATTTCATACTACAATAAACAAGAAAATGGTCATTAGATCACGAACTTATACGAGAACAAATGAATCTAATTGTAATATTTCTCTTTGTCAATATCATTCAACTGATTCTAACAGTGCTTTGAGTCATTTTTCTTGTAGTATAGTCACGTTCAACATGAAGATACTACTTCAAAGTCGGATGTCTCATCTTACTAGCACTCATAATGTTTTCATCTATCAAATGAACGCATGAGAAAGACTTCTTTTCATTTCAAAAAAAAATATTCTAATACGTTATGCATTCGTGTAATTTTCATGCGAAATAAACACAATCAAACAGGTCTCACTATAAAAACATTCTAATGTACCGGAATAGAATTTTTTTATGGTTTCTATGGAATATTTCAAATGAAGACTTTGTGTGATCTATGAGATGTTCGTATGTCGTATCAATCTTTCAGTTTAAATCCAATAGGAGAATGTAGAATCGTAGGAATGAACGATTTTCTCCGTAACAATCAATATGAACGTATAGCTTACCATTTTGAGATGAACCATTTTGTATGATTTGACTTGATGCAACTGGCTGTGTGACAGTTGCTGAAGGCTAACAAGAGAAAATGTAGAATATGGTAAATGAGAAGAAAACTTCATTTGAATCATACAGTTGTCGACGGTTGTGAAGAAGAATATTTTTGTTGTAATAGTTTGGTAAACATACTCAATGGTATTAACGTTTGATTACCATTAATATTAATAGCAACCATTTGTTGCTGATTTGTAGTTGGAATATTAGGTGATTGCTGTTGTTGTATAACTGTTTGATTTAAAATAACATTAACATTTGTTTGTGAACCAATCGTTTGATTCAATACACGTGGTGTTTCAATTGTCGTTGTTGCTATTGATTGTTGTGGCATTGTCGTTGTTGTTGTTGTTGTTATCAATGATGGATTTGTATTAAAATTAAATGTATTTTGTGTTATTTGTACATTTGTATTATTTGTTGTATTTTGATTATAGATATTATTATTATTAATATTCGTAGTATTAGTATTGTGATTCGTAGGATTAATATTTGTTGCTAAACGATTTTGTTCATTTGTTATACGTTGTGGTCCGGTAGAGTTTGTTGACTAGAAATAATATGTTTAGAAAGTAGAAATAAATATGTTTTTCTTATAGAGGATTTGATTTTTGTTTACAGATTTAGCAGACGAACGAAGAAATGCATCTAGTGCAGCTGGATCTCTACAATATGAATATTAGTATTTGAAAACAAAAAATTTTTCATTTCGAAAGCATGATATCTTACTGAATAATGTCGATAATGGATCGACCTTGACTCATGATTTTGAAGACAGCTAAAAATAGAAGAAATAAAATTCGATTTGACGAGACGAAAAAAGGAAACTACCTACCAATAAAAAATAAAATAAATCATCTAACATTAAGAAATTGTTCTTAATTTATTTCGTCTTAGAAATATATATCATTACATCTAGAAAAGAATTCATCTTCAAATGCCTATTCCTTGAACTATCAGGAGTTGAATGAGGTATGACACATAAGAAGTTCTATTGATCAAAATTATCCTAGATTTTGTTTTTTGTTTTTTTTCATTGATTTCTTTTGACATTTTTGTTTTTTTCTTTGAAATAAAAAGAAACTAAGAGATCATAGATTGATCTTTAATTGAGGTTATGTGTTTTGAACTCGTGAACCTCGTTTTTTTCCAATACCGGACAAGGCCAAAAATAGAGAAAATGAGAGAATAATTTCTGTGACTCATTTTACAAGACCTCACTTTGCTTTCTTGTCTGGTCTATCTCTCTCGTTCTCTCTCTCTCGTGCTCCTTCTTTATTGAAAAAAAAAATATATATATGCATCGAAAGAGAGAGAGAGATTTTTCTCTTACCGCCATCTTGGCTGTATGATGTTGTTTGTGTTTGATAAACCGTCAAGGAGGAGGCTAAGCCAAATGGCTTTTTTCGAGTCGTAAAGTAAAAGATAGAAGACTGTTTCGTCTGATTTTTTCTTAGGTTAAAAATAGGAAAAAAGAATGAATGATAGGAAAAATTGTGGTCAAAAATAAAACCCGATAAGTATTCATAAAGATGGCGCTATCGAAACATAAGACAATATGAAAACTTACATTGCGTAAATAACAATAAGCGTCAAATGTGATCAGCTGGCAAATGTCATAGATGGTTGGATGACGGAAAGATAGAGGGAGACAAAAAGATAACGAATGCATGGCGTCTGTTCTTATTTGTGTTGTTATCTATCGATCGATTATTCATTTCAGTCTGATCAACTTCTTTTAAAATGACTACAAAATAAATAAATATATATATATATATCTTTAGACTATTTTATCTTCGTCCAATTAATGCATTTTTGAAGTCATGAATATATATAATACTATTGAAAACACATTTTCAAAACAAAAATAAAATAATATTTATATATATATATATATATGTATACATATATTTATACATAAATACATTTCATGCTGCTATATAAACAATCTTTATTTATATTATATGTGACACTTTGTCCATTAATTAATTATTGTATTGGTCAATTAGATTACTCCACCAATGATTGTTTGATAGGACCTAATTTTTGGTGTTTAAATGAAACAACTGAATTATTATGTGATTTTTCAAATAAATCCATAGGTCTATGTGGTTATTCAAATAAACGTTGTCAAGTTAAAACAGGTGATAATCATACCATAAATATTTTTATATTCTTATTTTCTTAAACATCTTTGTGTTGTTTTAATTTTTAAAGGCGATGATTTTTGTAAATCGAAGCAACAATCACCATTCGAATATAATGGTGGTTTAACAGGCGTTAATGAAAATTATTTTTCATATTATATACTTAGTCTCTATTGGCCACGATCGAGTTGTCCATTAATATACAATGAAACAAATGATCTATTGAATTATTTCTGTTCACCATATACAAATATAAATCAACCGGGTAGTGAACGTTTAGTTTTACATGGACTTTGGCCAACATTTTCTACTCAAGGTATTTATCAAGGTTGGCCACAATTTTGTTCATCAACATTTAACGATTGGTCCTATTGTCATATAAATGGAAATTTATGTCCATGGAAAAATACTACAGAGCATAGTTTTTCTCAAGGTCATTATGAATATTGTTTATCAATAGAGAATATTGAACAATGTCTTGTTAATGGAGTTGACATATTTGAATCAAATTATGAGCGTATGAAAGTTTTAGCACCTGGATATCTAAATAAATATAATTTATTTATCAATCATGAATGGACAAAACATGGTGAGTTAAGAAATAGGATTTCGAAATAAATTTTTATATTTTTCATATTAAAAGGTTCGTGTTGTTCGTCAACATTTAATAATAATATATCCAATTATTTAACGTATATGCTTGATTTAACTGATATGTTTACACGACCAGGCAGTTTAACCTACGAGGTAAATTCAATATTATATCATAGATAATCAATTTTAAATGTTCGTATTGCTTCATAATATGATGCATAGTTTCTATAGAACGATTATATGTTTCTCGTATTACCACTCGGTTGACATGCTGATTTCAGTATCATATGTACTTGCCACTATGTTGTCTAATCTATGTGGAATTCGCTTTTCATCCGAAACTAAAGCTTTTGCAAGCTATAGGGAGCATTTAATATGTTGATAGACAGCATCCCCCCATTCTCGCCAAGGGTATTCTTCCTCACATACGTACATATATATATATATAATGATATGTCAAGCTGGAGTAAATATATTATTCTACGTAAATAATAATATTAAATTGTTATGTAGCATGTATCAAAATCAGTAGAGAATTAAGTCGTCAGTTATTTGTCTAGTTAAATTGATTTCATTTGATTTTTCTGATTGACAAGAAGAAACGAGTATCTTCATCTCTATATGAATATATCGATTGATTATTTCACACACAATACTATTCGTTCAAAATCAAAAACAAAATGATAACGAGAAATAAACGAAACTTGATCAATATTCATTGTATTGTTCTGATTAAAAACAAGTTATTAATCATTTTGTAAGTACCATTTGGTCTAAGCATAATACATACATATATGTCTAATAGTAGAAAAAATGACGAGAAGATCAAGATAGAAAGTTTATCTTACATGACTTCTCGAGGTCATGTAATTTATACGAAAAAAAAACCAACAGAGAATATGTCTATTGTTTTGTGTAATTAGATACTATATCATAATCGTATACTTCTTATAGATATGATTAGAAAATGAAATAATGGCTACGATATTTCTATATGCTTAGAAAACATATCATGTAGAATATTATCATTAATAGATTTGTTTCGATTAGTATCAATAGGTCTTTTCTATTTCTTTTGCTTTCATCTTTTATTTTCAAGTATATTCAACGTTTTGCTGGAGAACGAATTGGTTTAACATATCTTCTATCGGTATTCAATCAAACGGCTATTGTTAATTGTAATTCAAAATGTGAATTAGAAGAACTTTGGATATGTTTGAATCGCGATTATCATACAGGTTTACCACGAGCATTAATGTCCTGTCCATTAGGTGCACGTAATACAAGTGACTCGTGTCAAAAAGCACGCTGTGAATATGTCTTTATACCAATAAGAAATGAATTCAAATTGAATGTAACCGGTGAAAATGATTATAATGAAATCATATGGACAAAATTGATGCTTTTAATTGTTATATTGATATTTTTAAAATTTATTCTTTTCTTTTGTGGGGGTTTTTGTACATTTCTTTGTTCTTTCTAGTCCAATAGATGTACCTATATTAGTAGTTGTAGTACATATATCTTCGGAAAATAAATTATGAATCTGTTTTTTTTTAAGTCTTGTTTACAAAATAAAAATAATTGATATTTCGTATATTAATATAAAGTTTATATCAAATATGGGAGGTTAACAAATAGAGAGTAAGAATTAAAAAAAAAGGGATTAAATGGTTTTCTTTCATAGTTTGTTCGTTTATGTATTAATGATGTTCAGGGTCAACTGCTGCCTGTCGTAATGATTCGATATCATCTTCATTTATTTCAACTAGTTGTTTGATTTGCTGTGGTTCGTTGAGTAAAGCCAAATAAAGTTGACCAATTTTCGGTCGTTTTGGTTCCGGTGCTGGTACTAGTCTATGAGTTTTTGGATCAGTTATCTGACCACCACTACCTGTTTGCATGTAATGAAAATGTGGTTCATCATGTTCAATGACTGCACCACGTATTTGATCAAATTTTTCAAATTCAAGTGTATAATGATTCGTTGGTGGTAACGATCGTGTTGACATACCTAAGAACATACATACATACATACAAAGAGATTTTCTCTATTTCAAACAAACCTTTTGCATAATCAGTTAGAGTTCCAATAAAAGCATATTCAGCCGTAGCAATTAATTTAAGGCCTTCATCTCGACCGGTAAGAATACCCATGATTATTTTTAAATCTAAAATACAAACAGATTAAGAAAAATCATATTAGGTAACTGATTTTTCACTATATAGAGGTCAATATATTCTTACTTTACTTGCTCTAATAGCAAGTCGTTGTTTTTTCTATCATCAACAACTAGAACTCGCTCTTTCTTTTTGCTTAATGATCGAACATTATCTCTACATTCTATTTTTCTCGTCCTCTCTCCTCCACTCGCTCTCTCTGACTGCATTCCCTCCATCTTACACGCGGCCTCTTACTCTTCTTTTTTTTTTCCTAAGACCATAAAAATCGCTCTTTAATTACGTGTCGTTTCTTATCCAAACGAATCGTCGAAGAAAACTGTTTATACATGTCTTTTTTTGGGATAGAGGTTGTATGCTTACATATTACAGGAGCGCACGGATTCTTTTTTTTCCTGCTACGAAATAGATAGGTGATGACAAATTACCGTGCCGAGCGTTGGCAAGTCTTATTTGCTCCTACAGAAAACTGACACACTATGATTGTTAGAAATTAACCTTCGATGACTAAATCTTTACTAGATCAAATGAAATACGCTGTGTGTGTGTTTTTTTTTTGTCCTCTCCTCCTGTTAGTATTTTGCTTCTTAAATGTCAATCGACGTTATCGAATGTCAAAATACAACAAACTTATTGAACCTTAAAGACAGAAACTATTAAGGAAAATAGATGCCACCTACCAAGGATTTTCTTACGTGTTTTTATCTAATACAGTCATCGAACGAAGATACTTATTAACGATATATCAATGAGCATGAAGAAAAGAAGCTAGAAGACAGTTGGATCCATCGTTACAACCATCAACCGAGCGGATACGTTTATTTATCTGTATTAGCAAAAGAAGAAATACTCATCCGTCCAAGTGATATTCAATACACCATACTGTTATCATCATAATTGCGCTTATGTAGAGATGAAACTAGTGATGCTAAGCTTATTAGAATTGCCTCTCGTAGCCAAAATATACGTGTTTATATGCATACATATGCATATATATATATATATATGTATGTATGTATGTATGTATCCAATGGCTTTCGTCATCAGTAAGAGCAAAATGTGATAGATAGATCGGACGACCAACGTAAAACACTGAGTGACAGGTCGGTCGTCGTTTGTCAACGGCATCATCGCCTTTCCACTCTGCTATTTAATCATCATTAGAATATGTTTATGTGTTCGAGTACTTCTTCTTCTTCTTCTTTTTGCAATGCATACGTTTTTTCATAAGAAGAATCATCTGTATACCATTACTTCTTCCATCAATGTTAAAGAATCTTCGATCGATCACAAAAAAAAAGAAACTTTAGATGTAAATATATTTCTAATATTAATCGATGATAAAATATTCATTCTAGATTTTAAATATTTTACTATGTTAAATTAAATCTACAAACGACGATATGATTTTAATTCGATTGGTGATATATAACTTGTCGAACTTAATATTAAAATTTATTGAGGTTGAAACCAGAGAAGAATTTTAACATGAGCTAATCGTATGATATTGGAC
>OENT01000199.1:78778-91612 GCA_900239685.1 Rotaria macrura
CTCAGAAAATCCGATTTTTCTAAAAAAAAAGCAGAACTTGAGTTTTTATAATCGACAGATGCTCCGCGATCTCCTCTTTCAGAATATATATAGGTTTTTGAAAAACGGTTAAGCTTTGACAGAGTTATGGAAGAAATACTCTCGCCCCTACTATTATATTTTTCGATATTTTTGGAATTTTGACGAAATTTTTCGTGGTTGATTTAGGGGTGTTTTCTTCACAACTACAACTTATGGATTGATAGACACCGCAAAAACGAATTCTAATGCAATGTGTTTGAAATATTCCATTTAAAGATTAGATTTTAAACGTTTGCATGAAAAATTCACTTCTCAAACTTCTTTAGTGCCTTTCTCAAAACATGGGTTTGAAGCAGGAAAATTGCTATAACTCCCGATCGGCTCTAGCTTTCCCCGATGTTCTGTTTTTATTTTAAAGGTCTCGATTAGAGCTACCTTTTCAACGACCGCATTTTCAATATTTGATTCCTGGACTGAGAAAAGTCAGATTTAGTGCGTTTTTTTAAGCTAATTTGCAGTCATACGAAATAAAATGCTTATAAAAAATTAACAGAAGCAAATTTCAATATTCTGTCCGATGAAAAGTTGCGTCTGGATGTTAGCTTTAATATAAGACCGATCCGACCTCGATAGATCTCATAATCAAGAAGTTATAACCATTCTCGTGGAAGCTGTAAAACAAACCATAAGTCTAGTTTAGTAAGGTTTATGAGGCTGAAAGTTTTATCACAAGAGTTTTTCACTAAGCCCATCCATCCCTGAAAGTTTGAGCCCAAACCTATACTCCGAGGTGGCAAGTCGATTGTGTGTGTGTGGGGGGGGGTCCTTAAGTAGTGTCGCGTTTTATTCTTTCTAGAATATTGTGAAAGATAGAAAAATCAATTCTTAATTCTATTCTTACCTAGCAATTATTAATTAAAGGTAGACAAGATTTTTAGTAATATGTATTCTCGTGAAAAAAAGAAATCTGGTTCGGATGAAATAGAGTCAAGAGTTTTCCTTCCTTTGAAAACTTAACCTCTCGAGAACTAACTGTTCGACGAATGATGAACGCTATCAGAGTAATAGAATTACGGACTAGAGTACAGGTCAGTTTTTCACAGGAAATAATATTCAGTCTAATCCAAATGGATTGATATCGATTTTTAGTTTGGTTTCATCTGACATATTGGTTGTGTCGTAAGATTCTGTCGTACAAGGAAAACCTCAAAATCTGAACTTCAATTTTCAAAAGACATTATTATAAAGTGAGCTATTTAAAAAATTCTACCTGTTAGAAAGATGAGATGTTTAATGATATTTTTAAGACAAAACAATATGATATCTTTTCTTTTCGTAAGATAACCATAACAATGCTGTCAAATATTGACCCTAATGAACTCGTCAATGTCGCCCTTTACGAGACACATTGGAGCACAAGAATTCATTCAACAGTTGATCTACAATAAATTTGATACTTCACGTTTTACAACTATTCGTACTTTACTCTTACTGCACGATACAGAAAATAAAAATATTCGCATTTATCAATGCACAATGTAATTATTTATACACCCCCGTATGTAATGATTATTTTGGACAATTATTATCGTTTAGAAGTTCAATGGTATTCAAATGTAAGTGTTACCTTCATTTTCAATGGCACATCCAAATAAACTTAAACTTATTTGTATTGTAAAATTCGATGATCGTCTTTTTTGAGTATACGTATAAAATAGACTAACACATGTTGACGTGCATTACTTTACAGAAGTTCTTTAGGTCGATAACAATCTCGTCTTCTGTCATGTGAAGACAACTCGTTTTTTTATCGAAGTAAAATTGAAATAGGTGCAGTTAATTTATATTGTCTTTTTCATTGTAAATCATTTTTATTTTACTATTCGGCTATGCCTGAAAAACTTAAATTCGAAGTGTATCTTGGAATGTTATACATCGAATACTTAAAAGTACGAAATCCTATATATTTTACTATTAGTATAATATCTTTTAAAGCCTGTTGAATGGTGTTATGAATGATGGCCGCTGTAAAAATTAGAATTATAAGAAACTTTAGAATTCTGTATATTTCTAAGAATCAAAGACGCATCTTAAGTCTTATGAAGTAAGTTTATGTGAACTGGTGTGAGTACGACTACAAAGGATAAGAATATTCACGCCTACACCCAACAATTGAACTAACTACATTCGAAAATAGTCAAAATTATTTCAATTCCAACGAATGCAATTGATGATGGTGATGTCTTTTTTTTAAATCATATACCTATACAAATTTACACAATAAAATACAAATATGACAATCTATCGCGATTCGTTTTCCGTAAACGTCAGATTTAAATCAATGTGAATAAGCAATCGGAAAATGAAATTCTTTCAAGACTTGATTATAAGTAGTTTTTTTTATTTACTTATAACTGGATCGAACTACTCTTATTGAAACAGATGCAATCGCTTATCAATTAAACTCGATTCCGAAAAATTGATTTTTGTTTGGTATTTTTTCTTGACTATGTAATGATTTAGAAGGTGAATAAATTCAGTATACTAATGATCGTATTAGAGTTTGAGGTGTAAATGTAAAGCAATCATATATTTATAGCGACATCTATACAAACTCCAGCATCATACACATATCCTATGCATAAAAAAGATCAATTTTCAGTGTTATTGGTAACAATGAATACATCATGTTCCACATTTATATCCCGCACTGATTCGGTGAATAGCTTTTTTTTGTTTTGCTTGTATGCACAGGCCATAGTTATAAAGCCAGTTAGATATTATAATGCGTCTTATTTTCTCTCACCATAGGTACACTAGCAGTGGAATACTTCATGTTTTTCTTTATCATTAATCATTACGCATATATACGAATTTAAAAAATATCTGACCAATAATAACGAAATCATTGATAAGTTCTCTCTCTCTCTCTTTTCTTAGGTAAGGTTTTGTGGAAAAGGAAAAGATAGAAATTCTAAACGTCGAATGAAAAAAATTGAACAAAGAAAACATCGAAAAGTGACAAGTCGAAAATCGGAATTTTTGTGTGACCCAAGTAGTAATGCTAAGCCACTCAATAGTTTCTTTGCATTGATTTCATCTTTGGTGAATCGTGCTTTAATCTTTTCAAATTTCTTGCTTGTTATTTTCACTATACTGATATACATGTAGTTAACATATTAGCAGTTAACTACTATACACTGTAAACGATAAGGAAGAGAAATTTAATTATCTTCGTAAGAGCGAACACTACCGATCGCGGAAACTAAAAATTTCGTTCTCTGTAGTTATCTTTTGAATTCTACATTTTTATTTTCAAGAATTTTCAGCGCCTTCCTCTCATATAGATTTTTTTTTAGACATTTGATTGCTATTCTACGTTTTTCTTTCGAAGTTTTCCTTTTTGCGGTTTTATATTTTGCAGTTGCTTATTTGGCGTTTTTCTTTTCTGCATTTTCCATCAATTCAGGTAAGTATATGGCAGGTAAAAATCAATTTACTTCTGAGCAGTCCATTTCAAAATTTTGCAATAGCAACATTCGTAATCAACATAGTCAGCTTGATAAACGCAGTTACTATTTTTAGAAAATTTGAAAAAAACATTTTTCATAATCCTAGTGATTACAAGAATTCAAATATGTTGTTGTCAAGTTGAAACTATTAGAGTTTAGAATTTAGTCACATTTTGAGTTAGAAGGAGTAATATCTCGTATTCACGATTATAAATTTTCCAAAATAAACTCATTTACCGTCGATCCGTCACTAAAACTGAACTCGGTGTGGAAATTCAATTTTTTACTGTGATGAAACAATTTTTTTGAGTTGAAAACTTTCGTGAAATTTCAAAAGTCACTAGGTTTGTTTTACAAACAAAATTTTGCATCCAATTCGGCTATTTGATTCTTTAGGAAATACGTCGATCATAAAAAAAATCCTAAAGATCAATAAACATCAATAATATTCGAATTTCACTTGTGCGACTGAATTTTGCTTGTTACTCAAAGATGAAATTAGCTAGTGAATATCGTCAAGAATATTACTTGTGTGCACTGAAGCCAATACAAAAATAGATCTGTCTCTCAAGAGTGACGAATACAAGGTACATGTTGCAGTTTTACTCCATTAACAGTATAATTTTAAAAAAACTTAACTACTTTTATTTCTGTTTTGTTCTATTGTGAGTGATGTTTGTAATTTAGTATTCAATGTAGTCCTATGTAAAATATGCTAAAAAGAATATATTACAATGCTGATTTAATGAAAGAAAAGAAAATATATGGTTTATGGCCAATAAAGAGCAATTGGTTCTTTAATATTAGTCATTTATAATGAAAAGTCGAAAGGTGGCATGATCAGTGGTGCACTTGATTCAATAATTTCCTGTGGACGTATTTCAAGATCATATTTATCTAATAGTTTAGTTGTGCTATCATTAAATATATATCTAGTTCCATCTATTGAGCCTAGTAATGTTGAATTATCGACGCTTTCATACATCATTTTATGATTGTCAAGATATTGATCAACTGAATCCCAGAAGGTAGTGCTCGTATTAGGATTTATTATTGTATGTTTGATAGATGGTGGAAAGCCGCTAACTTCAAGCTTTGAACTATATTGAGCTAAAGCTTGAATTTCATTACTTTGTAATGTTGTTAGAGGAATCTAAAATATGTAAGAAATAGAATGCTTATATTTTATCATTGTATATCAATAGGAACCGTAGGAGTTTTTCGAATATTTGAGGAATTTACTTCAGGACTATCCCTGTCGGCTGATGAATCTGATGAATCAGGTGTTGATGATGCAACAATTTGAGAACGAGGTGAAAGTATACGACGACGTGCTCCCTCATTTTCGTATATGAGCGTAGCAGGTGATAGTGCTGATCCCATCAGTTGACGATTCAGTGAAGCATAGTCAGTATTCATTGATGTTGGCGCTGCTAATGTTGATCCATGAGCAGCGTATGTATAGACTGGAGGTGTTCCTATGAAAGATGGATGCACGGAAAGCTCATCTACAATCGGTGTAGATGATGGTGCAATTAATGGATTTCTCGGTTCATCAAGTTCAAGACTTCGCGGTGTTGATGCTTTTGACGAGGAATCTGAATCTATATATGGATTTTTCGGTGCTGTTCTTACTATTGATGACGGTTGTGCACTGAAGAATGGATTGATTGGTGGTGTTCGTGTTACAGATGAATTTCTTGAAAAACTATTCGCAATCAGTGTCGACGATGGTGCAATTAGTGGATTTCTCGGTTCATCAAGTTCAGGGCTTTGTGGTGTTGATGCTTTTGATGAAGAATCTGAATCTATGTATGGATTCTTGGCTGGTGTTCGTACTATCGATGAAGGTTGAGCATTGAAGAATGGATTGATTGGTGGTGTTCGTGTTACAGATGAATGTCTTGAAAAATTATCTACTACTGGTGTCAATGTTGGTGCGATTTGTGGATTTCTCGATATATCAAGTTCCGGACTTTGTGGTGTTGATGCTTTTGATGAAGAATCTGAATCTATGTATGGATTCTTGGCTGGTGTTCGTACTATCGATGAAGGTTTTGCACTGAAGAATGCATTGACTGGTTGTGCTAACACAGTTGTGGTATTCTTGACTCGATTAGATTCAGAGATTGGTGGTGTTGATGCGGCTGATGGAGGATTTGAACTGGCATTTGTAGTTGCTGATGGACTTCGTGGTACTGATGAAAGTTTCACACCAACATAGGAATTAATTGTTGGTGTTGTTCGAGGTATTGATGGTGGTTTCGAAGCGATAGATGCGTTCATCGGTGGTATCGATGCGATGGATGGTGGTTTCGAAGCGATAGATGCGTTCATTTGTGGTATCGATGCGATGGATGGTGGTTTCGAAGCGATGGATGGTGGTTGCGAAGCAATAGATGTGTTCATTTGGGGTACTGACGCGATGGATGATGGTTTATTGACGTTTCTATTCACTGGTGGTGTGGACGCTTTTGATGAAGTATCTGAATCGGAATATGTATTTTTTGGTGGTGGTGTTGATGCGGCAGATGATTGTTTAGAACCGACAAATGTATTTGCTAGTGGTGTTGACATCATGGAAGGAGTTTTCGTTGCTATAAATTCCGATATTGGTGATGTTACTCCTTTTGATAGAGGTTTTGAACTTTCATATAAACTTGCTGATATTGTTGATGCACTTGTTGTTTTCTTTGCTGTGGCTAACTGAGACACTGGTAGATTAGATGCAGCAGATCTATTCGATGCCTATTAAGAAAAATAATTCTACTATTAGTAAGTTAATTTTAGTAGAATCGAAAAAAGAAATTCTGATGACATAATGTTTATAGAATGAGATAAACATATCGGTTTTGATCGATAGATGTTAGTTTTTCTTTTCGTAAAATTTCTTTAGATTCTTCTTTTTCTTCGAAGTCAGTATTGATAGGAAACCAATGAGTCTGTAGTAGATCTTACAATAACGGAAGACTTTTTAGCAGATTCAATAGTCGATTTCGATTTTCTACTCGATTCTGTTGAAGATGATGCAAAAGATTCAGTTGAAATCGAATGAGCTTTTTGATTATTGTTCGTAACTGGTACTCCATTAGTAGATTGTCTGCTAGGTTGCGATGTTGGTGGATGATATATAACAGATGGTAGAACTATGTAAAAAACAAAAAGGAACATAATTAAGAAACAAAACAGAAAAAGGATTATTGTTACTGAAATTCTGCGGCGCCGTCGTCAAATTAGTATTTGATTTCAATTGTGTTTTAACTTGTTCAATGAATTCTTCTTGAGATGATTGAAGTTGTTCTATTTCATCTTTCAATTCGCTTATTTCATTTCGAAGTAAATCCGATTGCTGCCGAATATTTTCAACATATATTGATGTTGATCCTGTACATCGAGAGCATGCTGTTGCACCTGTAACTGATGATATGCCGGAGTATTGTCGGAATTTCTTGCCAGAGTCGGTTAAGTCATTTGTTGATGTTATTTGATCACGTGTTGATGCTGAGTTCGATTTTTTAATATAGTAGCGTCGTTCAATGATACGTTCAACACCACAAGTATGATCACTATCACAATCATTTGATCTAAAGAAAAGAAAACGGGAAATTCGATGTTTTTAGTTGCTGTGAAAATTTGTTTTCTAACGAGAGATACCGAGATCTTATATATTGATCAGACTTTTTCGCTCGCATATTTTCGAATTTTTTTAAAATTGACTCAAAAAGCCAATCACTATTTTCATCTTGTGGTACGCTGTCTAAATCATGTCTTAAAATAAATGCTGCAGTAAAATTGTTTTATAGTATTTTAGTTTCTACTCACGAATTACTACTACTTGTGGTAGATACTCGTCTTTGCCGTAGTTGTTGTCGTCGTCGTCGTTGTCCAGTAGATGAGTCGTCTATAAATTCATCAAAGAACATTGTAGAATCTATCGATAGCATTGTATATCGAAGACAATGTTAGAGTATATCCATTTATATACGTTTATTCAAAATATTCGTCCTTCTTTCAGTACGTATACACCATAAATCGACTGAGAAACAACCTCGTATTCAAGGTACGAATTGGAAGAAAAAGAAACATTGACTTTTACCTTGTAATACTCGTTCAATAAATTTAGCATGAGCTGCTTCCATTTCAGTAGGTATTCTTGAAATACATTCATGATTATCATCTTGAATGTCGATTAGATGTTCTGTTCTCTGTTGATCGTTTAACATCTCAAACGATTCTGGACAATATTCTTCTTCAAATAAGATTTCACTATCTTTTGGCAAAGGCGGATCATCTTTTTCACCAAACGGTGGTTCTTTTCGTATAGATTGTCGAACAAACAGCATAATTAGATAAAATTATTTCAAATGAGCAAGTTTTTATTCAATGTTAGATAATTTATACCAACTTGATTCACACACCTACATCGACTTTACGCATGATTGCATCCTTGTTACTGTAAGCAAGGACAATAATAATTAAGCACTATACATACATATGTCAAGCCAAGATTCATAGATTATTTTATCTATCTATCTATCTATCTATCTATATATATAGATAATTTTTTTTGTCCAAGTTTATTGCACGAAAAAATTGAAAGAAAAAAAAATATATAATTATAAATATTAGATAAATTTTTATACATGTATATGTAAATTTAAATTTAAATATGTTGAGATTTTGCTCGTTCAGCAGTTGCAATAGCTTTCCGTATAATATCCGTGCATTTTTCACGTTGTGCTAATTTATTGTTTTCAAAATGTCCCTCGTTTCTTGGTAAACCATGTGAACCATCGGCAAATGTTAACAGACCCAAACCGAAAATTTTTCCTTCATGTAATTGTCCTTCGTATTTCATTCCATCACAACGTGTAAATACACCTAAGCCATGATAACGACCTTGAGAAAATTCACCATCGTATCTAAAGAAGAAATGTTTCTTTGTTGCTTTTAGTTTTAAATTGTTACTTTGATCCATCCGGATAGGATATTGAGCCGAGACCAGAAAAAAGACCATTTTCAAATCGACCACGATATTTAGCATTATCACTAAATATTAATTGACCTGTACCATGTCGTTGACCATCGTCATTCCATTCGCCTATTATTGTGTTAATTATGTAAAAAAATAATTTTCTCGTTTTCTATATCAATAGAATTCTATTTCATTCTACCTGTATATTCAGACCCATCAGGATAGCGAAATGTACCTTGCATAGTATTTTATTTTTCTTCTAAAATTGAAAGAAAAAAAAACAAGAAGAGAAAAACATAATTTATGCTCATATTATGATCATCCTAGACTAGGAGTATGAAAAATAACAGGAGTAGAAAAAAATTTGCATGTGTTCACATCCGCGTACGTTTATCTACTGAGAATAAAATAAGGATGTTTGTCACAAACACACACACACACACGCACAGAACAAAGTTCAATAAATGCAAAAGAGGAAGACGAAGAAAAAAAAAGAGAACAAATGAATACAACATGCAGTTCATTTCATCATCCTTCACTGTTATATATATATATATAGACACATATGTACAATAGATGAAAAATGTCGATTGTATACGAAGGGTTTCAATGTTTGTTCTCGTTGATGAAATAAAAAATGTCTCCCTAGTTATCGTTTTAATTTTCTATGTAAAGTATTGAATTAAAAAAAGCAGCGAATGATGACGTTGTTAATGTAGTAATAAATATGTGTTTTTTTGCGTATCGATTTATTCTCATAGAATATCAGAAAGTGCATTTGCATAAAATTTTGTTCGTTTTTCTGTATCGAAATCAGTCGATTTTGATGTGACTAAATCAATAGATGATGTTGATGATGTTGACATTGTTGCTGTCGTTTCACTGGTTAATTCATCATCATTCTCTTCAATATCATCCATACGACCAAGACCAATATTTGACATAGATCGTGCTAATGATGGTCGATAGTTTGATGCTTGACTTCTAGTCAATAAACGTTTAGGCGGTTCAGTTGTTGTTTTATCTATATTGATCGAATTCGGTACATTTAATGATGATGTTATCGATAATCGACTTATTTGACGGCGATGTTTTTCACGTACATATTCACGTAAAGAATCTTGTAAATGATGATGAAGTAAATCACAAAGAGATTTAGCATCATTTTCACTTGAACACAAACATGCATGACAACGAAGCTAAAGAAATACATGGCAACATTGGCAAATAATGATTTATTCGTAAGTTTGATTCTTACCTCTGTAGTTAAACCAGATCGAACATTAACATGTCTGTATACCCAAACAAACATTTTTGGATTGAGTTTATCAGCAATTAGGTAATATGAAATACGATTTGTACAATAGAGTGTAGTATCATTTGTTATTCCAGTTTTTGTATAACTATCTGCTTGTAAACCACCATTTGTAATCATTAAACGAAGTTTTCTTCCTAAACGTCCTTGATTTTTCACATGCATATCCCATAGAATTTTAGCTGGCCGATCTGCGCATCCATCACCTCTTGTTAATGATGTTGCTACATTTCCTAAATAATAAACTTTGAATGAAAGTGGGCGTTGATTAACATCGAATGATGCTCGTCGTCTGTTGCCCAACAATAAATTCATGCAATGTACTATTAAGAAATATAAGTGATCTGAACAAAAAAAAAATATATATATATGTGCATAAATACATGGGTGTTGTATGTATGTATGTGTGCATAAAGCAAATAAAAAGAAAAGAAAAAGAAATGCATTGGTTTTTATAAGAAATATGAACTTATGTCATAACCTCGAAGAATTTAAGCTTCGAATGAAAAAGAAGAAAAAACATTAAGTATGATCCTAACACGTATGCTCATTAGCAGGACTTTGCTTTTATTTTTTTGATTGTCCCTTATGGAGATTACATGTTAGGAACAAACTGTCTTTTGTCTTGTACTATTGGCGTCATAATAGGAAATGCATTGTGTGCGTTTTGTGTTTTAATCTTTATCTCACCTGTATGAGATTCGGCACGAATTAAATTACTATTTTTTTCTTTTGCTCGAAGATGTCATTTTACTTTTTTCCTTTTTTTTCTTCATTCTTTTATATACATATATATATATATATGTGTGTGCATGAATGAATATAGTTTGAGTACTAAGTTGTTCTTTCTATCACACAGCGGTCAACATGTGTTGTATGTACGTTCGTTGACCGATGCGAGAAAAAGAAAAAAAAGAATTTAGAACTACACATACAAACCAATAGATGTCATTATTGTGTTTCATTTTTTCGATTACTATCTATATTGATAAAGACAGGTGTTCGTTTCTTTCTTTTTCGACTATGTTAAATATTCGATTTCGAAGAATACTCCATTTAATAAGAAAGATGTGCGTATAAGATTACTGTGATAATTATTTGCATGTCTTTTGAAATTTGTCAAGATTTACAAATTACTGAGGACGAGATGACCTTTCTTAAATGTGATAGTGCCTAGAATAGTTGTTATTTTTGTAATACTATAAATGGTAATTTATGAGAAAGTGTCAGATATCAGAATATGTCGTAACATGTATATATTTTATACCATCGATCTTATGTGTTAATGTCAATGAATTCGAATTTGATCCGTGTTTCGGAAGATTCATCTATACGAACCGTTAAGATGAATAAGAACTATGATAGATCAATAAAAGAATTTGAAAGATCAACATAAAATGAAATTAATTAAGTTCACATATTGCTTTCTCTGAATGTTGCGCTTTACAGTCTCGTGATAGATACATACCGGTGTGATCTTTATGAGATAATCTGCGTTGCTAAAAATGATGAATATTTTTTGAATCTACCGAAAGTAAGAGAATTGAATTTTTTTCATTTCATATATCTGGGTCGTTTGCATTAGCACTGAACAGAAACTATATCGAATCAATCCTACTTGAATAGTTACGAGAGTAAAATTTTACTACAGATGGCGCCATGGAACTCTTACTCACCTTCAGTAAATTCATACGAATGGTGTTGCTTCTTCTTCTTCTTGCTTAATTTGGAATTTTTTCAAATAAATTATTCAAACAAGGCATAAAAACACGCTCATGATTGCTGCGATGTTACACAATTGTCATCCATGTTAGCAAAGGTCACATGATACAATATTCTTGTATTGTGCTCAATCATAAGAACGTTGTGCAACTTCGCACTGAACAGTCGACTATTTGATAGCCGTGAGTATTCTTGATTGATTTTTTAAAAAATCTCACATACGATCACGATCAACTTTGCCACATCGGACGTGTTGTTAAGCGAATCCAGGTGCACATTAATGTTGGCACGATGGAAGACACATGACTTGTCAATGTTGAAGGATTTCGTTGAGTCGTTTTTGTTTTTGAAAAGTCATCTTATTTTTGAATACATTTTGTTTTGTCGTCAACAAAGAAAAGAAAATCTATGTGTTCCTTGCCACAAAAATATACCAATGTTGAATTTCGTACGAATGATTTATGGGCGCCAAAAACGTATCCACTTGCCAATCTCGTGACTATTTCATGAACCTTTAACATTCAATACGGATTGCTTGAAGTACACTATTTTTTCTAGTATAATCAATCGAATCGGATCTTTGAAAACTTCGACATTTTTTTTTGGTTTAGTTTAAAAGTATCCCAAAAGAAATACCGATTCGAATCTACAAAATTGTACGGATTTACTTATTATTCGGAATAATTCAATCGAAAAACAATCAATTTAGGTAAAATAATAAACACATCATAAAATCAATCACTAGTTTTCACTGAAATAAAGTCTCTATTTCTTCTACGTGTACAACAAATTTTAATACTAGAGAATTTTTCTAATGTATTTCGTAATTATTAGATTATCATATATGAACAGTTTTTTCAAATGAAGTGACGTTAGAACTAGATGTTTAGATTAATTAATAAAAAGCAACTTTTGTTTCCGATGAAATAAACATATTCTACGAAAGAAAAGGATGCACTGAGAGGAGGATTCTAATGAAAATTTTTAAATGACCTACGTATAGTACTCTTTCGTTTGAAAGAAAAAAACATTTTTTCCAAATAGCCGGGAAATAAATTGGATGATTTCATCTGAAAATCTAAACTAACTATGACTAATTTCTTCTAGACGCATTCTCATCATTGTCAGTTCAAGGTGAATTTCTTTTTTCCATCATACTATTTCTTTAAATAGTGGAAGTAGTTTAATCAAGAGTTAGAACATCTAACGAATTATATATCGAGCTTATCGTCCCTTAGCAACATATTTAAGAGATTCACCCTAGTTTGGTCGAAAACTAAAATGTCGAA